>JASCZW010005649.1:0-154676 GCA_034211315.2 Aedes japonicus
GAAAATAACAGGCTGGATCCAGTCAATTCTAATGGGACACATCAAAGGCACCAACTGTCAAAGTTGCCGTTGCCGTTCCGTTTCCGTCCACATTCTGTTTGGATCATAACCGTTAACAAACGTAATCAGGGAACTGTAATAAAAAATATCACTAGGTTTGAGTTGTCTAAACTCTGTAAATTGATCAATCAAGACTCGAATAAAATGTAAAGAGTCAATAAAAATATAAACAGTCTCAAGAAGCCCGTCAAAAATAACAATTTCATCATTACAAAATCATATTCGACTGACACCGGGAAATTTTATACCTAATACACACTCTTAAAAATAATGAATATTACGAGTATTGTAGTTTTTGTTGCACGTAAATACTTTGAGACTCAATGATAAAAATGACTCAATTGTATGTTCCATTTGATGAGTTGTTAAATCCTAACTTGAAATCAAAATAATAAATACTGACACACACAAAGTTACGTTTTGGATGCTAAATTTACATACCTGTTTTTCAAATCTCATTTCTCGTAAATGTGATGTTCGATAACTAAAAACTGCAGTATTGAAATGAGGAAAATTTTTGAATAACGGAAAAAATATTCTGAAATTAAATTAAATTTGTTTATACTAAAGCTTGCTTCAGATAGAATTGGAACAAAAACAATTGCCTGTATTTCAGTTATTTATTATTGAATTCAAGATCTTTTTTATACAAATGTAGCGTTTTCTTCATACTTTTAAGAAAAAATACGGATAAAATTATTCGTCACGGTTTCGAAGGAATTCTCGAATTTTTCCTGTAACATGGCTCATTAGGCGGCGCACAACTTCTTCGTCCATCGTTTTGGCTATCTTATTCCACCAGGTCTTCGTCTGATTGATGTCTTTGACAACCTTTCCCTGTGCCTTGAGTCTCCTCTTCATGATTGCCCAGTATTTCTCAATAGGGCGGAACTGGGGAGCAGTTGGGTGGGTTAAGGTTTTTCGGAACAATCTGGATCCCTTTCTCTGCATACCATTCTTGAACGACTTTGCTGTAATGACAGCTTGCCAAATCTGGCCAACACATTACGGGATGGTCGTGGGATCGAATGAACGGCAAAATTCGTTTTTGGAGACACTCTTTTGGTATAGTTCCGACGTCATTGTCTTATTTGAAACGAAAACTTTCGTTTTTTGCCACAGCTGCAAATGCCCTGCCAAATCATGAATTTTCGTGCAAATTTGTCGGCAAAAACAAATTTAAATTTGGCTGGAACATCCCCCGGAGCCGTTGCCAAGTAAAATTTTTGACCTGGGATTTGCCCGAAGTCAGCCTTGACATAGGTTTCATCGTCCATCAGAAGACACCCGTCGAACTTGGTCAGCACCTGGTCGTATAGCTTCCGAGCACGGATTTTGGCCATACTATTCTGTTTTATGGTCCGATTTGGCTGTTTGCTAGCTCGATACGACTTGATTCCTTCCAGAGTCGAGTTCTCCTCACGGTACTATGGGCAGCACCGAATTTTCTGGCCAAATCACGGTCCGATAGATTGGGATTCCTCTCAATCGTCTTCAAAATCTTACCACGCAGTTTCCGGTCGACAGTTCCACTCCGACGATTGGCTTGAGGCTTCCGAATCGTCGTCAATGTTTCCTTATACCGTTTGATAACGCGCCATACGGTATTTCTGGGCAATTTCAGCTGTTTAGCTAGCCTAGATGCAGACCACAATGGATTTTCCAAATAACTGTGCACAATTTTTTCCCTTCTTTCGGCTTCCATGTTGATTGTTTACAAAGTACAGTCGATTTGCGGAATGTCAAAAATACATACATGAAGCTGACAAAATTCTTCCGAACTTCCAAATCCGTCCACCAGGAGCGCCACAATATGAGCAAAAGTTTGTTCCAATTCTAAATGAAGCAAGCCTTATTCATTAATCTGAACATGGCGACAAGTTCAAGCGTCTTTAAAATATTTTTGGCCAAGTCCAACGACCGGTTTTGGCACAATGTTATTTTAAATTTTTACAAGCGCAGATTCAGGAACAAATTGAAATGTCATGTAAATTTATGTCTCCTGAGACCGACACATGCAAGCGTGCTTCAACACATAAGAATAAGAGATGAGAGAATAAATTCAATCAAACACATCTTTCATCGAATTGCCTAGACTGACACAAGGAGACATAATTTTACACGAAATATCTCTCTGCGTTCTCCGATTTTTTACAATCATGTAAATCATGTACAATCGTGTAAAATTCGTATTTTCTTAGTGTGTGCAGTACAAGATAGAGCTTTTTTGAACCACTACAATCTATAGCCTTGAAGATCCAAATCTTTTTATTTTTTGACGTTAACTAGAACCAGATCCTTGACAAAACTGGCATCAAGAAGCATTTATATTTGCACTAAAAGTAGTAGCATTTGGAAAACATCGTTTTGTGTATCTCAAATTAGATTTCAAGTTTTTATAGTCTTGAAAATTGAAAAACAGACGCAAATTTCGGTCTAACGGTCCACTCTTTTTCTGTGCATCCAAGTAGACTTAAATTTACTTGATTTTTTCTAAGAGTGCATGCGCTGGAGTAACCAACTCAATTTTTTTTACATTTTACAGATACAGGAGTGCAGGATCCGAAATTGAAGAGGTTTTTTGCCAAATGGCAGCTGCTCTACTACAAGTTCCTGCAAAAAAGGTAAGTTTTCCCTCTATCTAAATATCATATTCAAATTGGTGTCAATGATGGAATTTGCTTCAAACGCTTGATTTTTTCTTTGTCAAATGGATAATCATTACTCATGCGCAAAGTAAAAAATCCATCGAAGGTGATCAAATAAACTATGCGCCAAAAACGACGTAAGCGCAGATGATCTCAATTGGGCTATTTGCAATGGAGAATGAAGAGTGAATAAAAAATCAACGAACATGTTTTGAACTGAGCACTGTGGTTGCTTTGTTGTAATTTTGACCGCAACTTTGTTTGCATTTAGGATATTCTTAAAATGGAAATTTAATTCACATCCTTTTGAAGGCCCACTCGGAATTCAAACCATATCATGTTCAAAGATTTCCGTTTCGATATTGCCTCAGCAAATACCCAATGGTGCAGAAATATGCAAACAAAATTTGTACTTGTCAGCTGGTGTCTCTGAAACAGAGTGTAGAGCTTAACTTTTTTCTATCAAAAAATGATTGATCCATGAACTCACGGAAACGGATGTGTCAAGTTGATTGATTTCAAAAGTTTCGAAGCTTTGCGTCGGCTTTATTTATATTTCCCCATGACGGTGGAAATTTGCCCTGTCTTCGAGTATCGCAAACCCTCCTGGAACTTGACTCCCCTTCCAGTCCACGGTTGGTCGGCAACAAGATCCTGACGCCCACAGCCGTGAATAGCAATAATTAAATTTATCTCAAAAAGGAAACTTTCAGCGTTACCTTTAATTTATCAAATGATAAGCACGATTCGAAAGTTTCAACCACTTTCTAAACGGTTAATGAAGAAACCAAACACTCCCAGGGAAATTGAACTTCGGGCGGCATCCGGTGTTGTTCGGTTGAGATACTCACTCTCCCTCTCTGCTTGCCAGTAGCGATGGTACGCACAAAGCGTGCTTTTCGTTTGAACTGTTTGAACAGCAAAAAGAAATCAAGACTGGTTTTTATCAGTTCGCGCAAAAGTTAGACAATTTTCTTGTTTTTGCTTGCTAGAGAGAGAATTTCACTTCCTCTTCTTCGGAAAACTCCGGGAACGCACTACTGGTTCCGGGGCCCGTCGTTTTCGTGGGTGAAACTTTCCCCCGGGTGGAATGGCACTAGTGGCAACTTCTTGCCCCAGCTATTAAGTTAATACGAAAAGTTTTCTCAATTTTGCAAATAAATGTGCGCCTGTAAACGATTGCTTGCTGATTGCTTGTATTTACATAGTTAGATAGAAGAGTTCCGCATGGTACAGCTAGTGAGAGGGAGCTGATGGAATTTTACATTTCCCAACACCACCAGCGACATGAAACTTCAGTCGACACTGCACTTTGGGGTGGGTTAATGGAAGATCTGGATGCCGGAAGTGGAATTCCGCGGAGAAATTTTCAAAGCACATCAAAAACAGTCGATTCTGTGCGATTCGGATAATCGAATTTCCAAATTATGTGCTACCGAAAGCAGCAGAAGGTCAAGGAGGAAAAGTTTCAGGAGAAGATCAACAGTACTTGGTTAATGGTAGATAGGGCTTTATGTTCCTGTATTTAATATTTCTGGCGATACGCAAGGGTGACAATAGAATATATAGATGAGTTTTCGGAAATCGATTTGAAAACTCTGATTATCTTTGATAAAAATACAACGAATGAAATCTGCTGTGTAGATTTGAATTCCCACTATCAGAAAGTTTACCAAAGCAGAGTGTGCTTGACTTTAAGGCGGCTTCATTTAAAAAGTCAAATAGAATAAAATATTTGAATTTTGATTACGTTATCTTATTCTGGTTGCTGCGAAGCGATTACAAAATTAACTTTATGCCGGCTTTCAACTTAGGCTTCAGTTATCAATAAAGACGGTTTGTCATTAGGTACTATTTTTTTAGTTCCGTGATTATCGAGATTTTCAGCCCTGGGCTGGGTCATCTCCCGTCGAAGTCACTCAAACACCTTTTGGGTGGAGCAATGGAAGAACCTCATCAGCCTCGCTGTCTGTGAAGAGTCCACAGGTCACCTTCTACTTTATCGATCCACCTTCTCTTACTCGTCGGCTCGTTTTAGAGAACCATTGTAACGGGGCTGTCATCCGACATTCTTACAACATGCCCAACCCATCGTAGTCGACCGCTTTTAGCGATGTGTATGATTGATAGAAGGTTCTCAGAGCAACTGATGCAATTCGTGGTTCATTCACCTCCTTCACGCCCCGTCTTTCATCTGCACTCCATCGTAGACCGTACGCAGCACCTTCCGTTCAATGATACCAACAGTTGGTCCTCCACTAACAATGTCCATGTTTCGTGGCTGTAGAGTGCTCCTGATCAAATTAATGTCTTGTAGATGGTCAACTTTGTAGTTCGGCAAACTTTGTTCGGTCTTAGCGCCCTTCGGAGACCAAAGTAGGCACGATTGCCAGCCAAAGTGCAAATTTGTATTTCTCTGCTGGTGTGATTATCGGCGGTCACCAATGAGACTAGATACACGAATTCGTCTACTACCTCGATGTTATCACCGTCGATCTGAACTCGTGGTAGGAGGCTAACATTGTCTTCTCGTGAGCCTCTTCCCTTCATGTATTTTTTGTTTAACAGATTCATCACAAGCCCAATTCTACCAACTTCAGCCTTAAGTCTGATATACGTTTCCGCCATCGTCTCAAAGTTACGTGCTACGATATCAACGTCGTCGGCGAAGCCAAATAGTTGGACAGACTTCCTGAAAATCGATCCACTCGTTTAGAAACCCGTTTTTAGAATCACACCCTCCAATGCAATCTTAAACAACAAACACAACAATCCATCACCTTGCCGCAACCCTCTCCGAGATTCAAAGGACTCTAGAGTGTCTCTGATACTCGGACGACACACATCACTCGATCTGTCCCAAGTAACACACAAAACATCTTTCTAGGATGATTTATAATTGTTTGTATTATAAATGTATTGCAAAACATGTCAAGTTTGGAGCGGTTTGTATAACTCTCGTATTCTAAATATCACTCTGACAAACGGTCGAGCTAAAAATTCTTTTATCACTGCTGCGAGTGATAAACACTTTATTATTGTTCTTAAAAACATGGTTCCATATATTTATAATACATAAACTGGACAAGATTTCATGGACAGTTCTATATACTGTTGAAACTACATTACACCAAGCATGTTTTGCAAAACGTGTTCTTTTTTCTCATTACGATGAATTTGCTGTACAAGATTGTGGTTTTACTGCCAACGGGAAGCATATCGTAGATACTCAGAGTTTACTTTTCAACAATCTGAGTTGGCTCTGCAAAGAAGCTACGAACTTATCACGCCAAGGACTAGTGTTCAAATCCCTCGCTTGGCATTGTTATATTTTTGTACAAGGATATTTTTTTCCATTTAATGGCTTCACTTTTTGCGCTTTTTGCGTCATATTAAAGTATAAAATAAAGTATTATACACCTAAATTTTCAACTTGTTCTTGTGATTTAACAGTTGTTTAATACAAGTTGTGTTGATAGGGATCGATGCTTTGACCAACAGCGTCAGTTTTTCCGGAAAACCGGAATTCGGAAACTATGATACAATTTCGTTGTTTTTTAAAGCACTTTTAAAAGCGTAATTTTAAATACCATTAACTTGATTTAAACAAAATAGAGTATTGTAAACACTATAAACTTTCACAAGTTATTGATAGTACATGAGCATGATCAAGCGCGTTCCTTTTGCCTGTCAAAGAGGCGGGTTTGTTCGTGCCTTGACCTACCTCGCATTGGGAATGTAATGCAAAAACCCAAGTAGCACACTACGATCATAATTAGTTGTAGTAACTTGATTATGACTTAGCAAGTCATATTTATGCTATCTCAACCGAATGGCAACAAGTGTGCTACTAGGGAAGAACACGTTCTTGCTTTGAGTACCACTATATCCAAGCCTTTTGCTCAATTTTCAATACTTTTATTTAATTTTCAAGCTGCCGTACACTGACGGAACTATTAACACCTTCTCTTCATATCTTCCATTTTCGCAAACATATTGTCCACTCTTGGGGCCTCATGGTGATGAGCGACCATCTTCTTCTACATCACAATCGTTGCTTCTCGTACGGAGATTAAAAACTTAACAATTATAGTATGTAACTCTCTAGAGCCTTATTTTTGCGGGGCAATTTGGAACTAATATGATGATGCCATGTGACTACATTTTACATTCTCATCAACATTACCAAGAACGGAAATTCTCTAAAGCTTCATTTGACAAGGATAAATTGCAGCGCCATCTTGTGCCGTGGCAACATCTGAAACTAAGGCTTGTTCACGACAAAATCTCGACACCCCTAAAAACGTATATCTCTGGAAATACTTCATCGACGAGTGAAATATTTCGCAGACTTATAAAAGTATGTCTGCTCAATGATTTAAATCAATTTTTGGTGATACTATAAGCTTTTAGATCGCAGATGGCGTCGTAAGAAGAGCAAGTGCGAAAAGCAATCGTGTGCGGTTGCAGTGAAAATCCGGATCTGTCAGTAAGAAAACTTGCAAAAAAGATAGGTTTTCCTGCAAGCACTGTCCATAACGTTCTCAATCTTTCGATACACGTTTGACAACAGCCAGGAACCAAAACAGACCTCAAGAACCACCAGAGAGACGCGAAGGTGAAGCAAATATTGCAGAACAGACCAGATCTTTCGTTACGTACAGTGGCTAGAAAAATAAAAATGTTCCCAACTTTTATCCATACTTCCTAGCACCGACAAGGTATGAGGTCGTTTAAGGTAAAAAAAAGGAACCGCACAGTTATGATAAACAGAATGTGATGGCTAAAACCAGGGCTCGCAAGTTGTATCGCGAATATTTGACGAAGTTTTCCTGCGCGATAATGGACGAGGAAACTTATGAGTTCAAAGACTTTAAGCAGCTTCCCGGAATGTCTTATTCTACTACCATAGAAGAGCATTTCAGGGCGAAGAAAAGGACAAGTTACCATTTCGGATGAAGAAAAATTCCAAGTTTTCCAAAAAATATTTGGTTTGGCAGGCAATATGCAGCTATAAAGGGCGACACCGAAAATGTCATGCCAATTTTCTTATAATGTTAAGAATCAAACCAAAATTTTAGGGTAGTTTTATACATATATTTATTTCAAAAATCAAAAGAAAAGTTAGTCGATGGAGCCTTGAGTGTAAAATTGAACGCATTTTCACTTGATGCCCTCCATCAAAGTCTTTACAGTGTCATCCGGTACAAGTTTCTCAGTTTTTTTTCCATTTTCTTAACTTGTCCTTCTCGTCTTTGACTGTCTTCTTGCTCTTCCACTTCATCATTGCCCAGTACAGCTCCACCGGGCGCAGCTCCGGACAGTTTGGCGGATTCATGTCCTTTGGAACAACATGGACAGAAATGGCCTCATACCACTCCAGGAAACTTTTAGAATAGTGGCATGATGCCAAATCTGGCCAAAATAGCGGAGCTTCGTCGTGCTGCTGCAAAAACGGCAAAAGGCGCTCCTCGAGGCACTCAGATTTGTAGATCTCGCCATTTACTGTGCCTTTTGTCACGAAAGGCTCACTCCTCAGTCCGCAATAGCAGATGGCCTGCCAAATGAGATATTTGGAGGCGAACTTCGACATTTTCTTCTTCTTAAATTTGTCGTCCACATAGAACTTGCTCTTGCCGGTGAAAAACTCCAACCCCGGAATTTGCTTGGAATCGGCTTTTATATACGTTTCGTCGTCCATCACACAGCAGCCATATTTTGTCAGCATCTTCTCGTAGAGCTTCCGTGCCCGAGTTTTAGCCGTCGATTGTTGCCGCTCATCGCGGGTTGGGAAGTTCTGTACCTTGTATGTATGTAGTCCAGCTCTCTTCTTTGCATTCTGGACGTAGTTCTGCGACATGCCGATCTTATTAGCCAAATCACGGCTTGAGACGTTGGGATTTGCTTTAATCATCCGCTTCACCTTTCTCTCCGTCTTTTTGTTCTCCGGTCCCGGTTTTCTTCCAGCTCCTTTGCCGTGGTCCAACGTCAACCGCTCCTGGAACCGCTTCAACACTCTGGAGACGGTTCAATGGTGAATGTTCAACATTTTTCCCAACTGCCGGTGCGACAGGTCAGGAAATTCCAGGTGTTTGGAAAGTATTTGTTCTCTCGACTCGCGTTGGTTCACCTCCATTTTCGTTGAATCGAAAAACACGACTTCGAGCTTGAAAGCATGTTAACAATACACATCAATGAGAAAGTGTGCAAAATTTGGTTGATTTTTACCCAATGGTAAAAAAGTTATGCCCTGTTGAATGTGTCGCAATAATTTTGTGTTCGCCCTTTAGTCGAGCAAGCCAAAGTTTCATCACTACCGGAACAATAAACATGGAAATATTCCGTGAAGAATGCCTAAAGAAGCTATTGCGATTCTGCATTTCTACGCAACCATGACGCTCCTTCGCTAATCTGGCCTGATTTGGCATCTTGTCACTACGCCAAAGATGTGTTGGAATGGTATAAAACGAATGGAGCTCATGTTGTACCGAAAGAGGTGAATTCACCTTACTGCCCGGAGTTGCGACCTATCGAGCGGTATTGGGCTCTCGTGAAGAGAGAACTCTCTCAATAAAAACAAGCTACAACTACTTGAGTTTTTACTACACGACACTGAAGAAGTTTGCACATTGTTGACGAAATACAAATAGACAAATTTCGAAAATCTTGGACAAAAGCAGCTAAATCGGTGACAGAGAAGTCTGCACAGACCCTAATGGCTGCAGTAAACTCAAAAGTTCGTAGTTCCTTCATGCAGCTTAATTCAATAACTGTAATTACACTTTGAATGTTATTTTTTGTATTCTCCCATGCGCGGAAGTAACGATCTTTGATGAAGTTTGTGAGAAGCAGATAATTTCTCATCTCCATGCAAAGCTTTAGGAGTGGACAGTAATTTATTGCTCGAACGAATAGACATGAAGAGAAAGTGTATTGATAGTTCCGTATAGGGCAATGGCAGGCTTTGAAATTGAAAGATACAAGTTAGAAAACGAGCGGAGGGCATTGAACGGTAGTATCCAATCAGGCACATAACCCTTTACCATACTACCCCATGCAGGGTAGGCAAGGGGGAGGAAATCCCCTTGACTGGTAAAAAGTTATGCAACCGATCGGGCTCTTATATTACCTATTGATTTTTTCTAGTTCTAGCGATTTTTCCCTCTCCCAATACTGCCTAACACGGGTGTGAAATTATCTCCCGCTGTAGGTTTCATTTTTAGCATGCACCGCCTATTTCTGTAATTAGTTTTTAGATGACTAATAGTGCTCAATTAAATGAATAAAATATGCATCTTGGATTGAACAAACAGCATTTTTTTTTTAATTTAATGTGTCCAGATTTTGTCGCGAACAAGCCTAAATCTGAAAATGTCAAATGACTACATTTTATATTCCAAACAACTTTCCGTAAGACGGCAATTCTCTAGAGTTTCATTTTGCAAAAATAGACTGCAGCGTAATTTATAACGTATATGATAATATCAGAAGATCACTTGTTACGCACTGAGAAACTTTGCTCCAGACGCCAAATCTCTACAATGGGTTTAAAATGTTTTATATGCATTTCCGTTAACACATCTAAACTAAAACTTCCTTACCTTTGTAGCAGCTTCCCGAGGGACAATGTTACCGGAAACAGTTTTTTTAAATGCATTTTTGAGATCAGAACCTTTCAAATGGTGCATAAATGTTGACTCCAAGTTAAAATTTCAAAATTCTACAAACGGTTCAAATTCGAGTAAATATTTACCCTAATGTCTCATGTTTCACTTTTTTGTACTGATTTAAATAAAAATATGTTGCAAAAATGAAAAATTCCGTAAATATTAAAAACCAGAAAATTTTAACACGATTGATTTTAAAATAAAAAATATAGCACACATTGAAGTTGTGCTATGGGCCAGAATTGACCCCAATGTGTAAGGAATGTTGTCCCATGCTGCCCCATCAACATTCAAAAGTACCTGAACCAAATGGACAGCTTGTAATGATCACTTGAAGATGCGATGGGGGATCATTGCCCTGATATTCCTAAATGTAGCACGTTGTAAAATGTTTCTTGTTTTTATGGAATTGAGTAAACAAGTGGAAACTCAACGGGAATGATCTCTCATAAGTATCCGTTGAACCATTCTGAACGGCCGTTGTGAAAATATCACCATGAAAATCTAACATGCACATAGCATGTTACTAATTACTAATGTTTTCTCTCCTTTCTCCTGCTCTTTTCCCTATCATATGACCGCGAGCAATAAAATATGACATCGAACATAGGCCTTTGCCCAAAGTCAACTCTTCAAAAGCAGAAACACCGAGACGATACAGAGCAATAAGCAAAGAACGGTATTATCCCTTACCAATTTTACTTTCAGCCAAATTTTCTAACGCAAGGTAAGCAATCAAATGACCACTACAAAATATACTGCATATCCACGACCTAATATATAACGGGAAAAGGGAGGGACCACCAGGGCACCCAATTATTTGGATAGGTAGCATGGGACTGCTTCCTCCCTATTGTCAACATTTCGCGGAGCGAGGACGGGCTCTTCGACCCCATCTATCGGGTTTATTCTGTCAATCGAGGGCTCGATTCTAGTGCTATGGATGTGAACTTGCTTTTGGAAGCAGATTCTCTTGCTATATTCGCGGGTTTCACGGAAGTGTATCTGCTTACGGTCCCACCCAAACGTTTCTTGGCCCTTCATACAGGAGCTTGATGATTACAAACAACAATAGAATCCTGATCAAATCGTGTTTCCGATTATTCCACTGCTATGGAAAGTTACCTTTCTACAATTGATGGGAGTATCTAGTAGTATCTATCTAGTAATGTGTAAGGAAGGTTAATTAAGCAATCAAAGTTTGAGAACAAACGTCAATCAAAACCGAGTCTTGGAAAAATGATTTTACCAAATAGTTCATGCGGACCGTTTGAATGCCATTAAGAAAGTTAAAGAGAGCTTGGGTGGTTTTAAAAGCAACCAGACGCGACACTTGTTGCAAAATTTACCCATTCTTTTATACCATTCAGCATTTGCCAAATTATTGTGAATTGAATATTAGTTTAAACATGATTTGGAATTAGAAAAGAGAAGAAAAATTAGTATTTTCCATTTAATTCCAACTACCTTTGCTTATCTTGACAGATACGCGTATTTCGTCTACATTGTGCAGACTTCTTCAGTGTCTCGTACTAATAACTCAACTTGAGAGTACACATTGTAGACAGTCTACACATTGTAGACGAAATACGCGTATCTGTCAAGATAAGCAAAGGTTGTTCGAATTAAATGGAAAATACTAATTTTTCTTCTCTTTTTTAGTTACAGGTATTCCACTAAACAACTCAAACTCTCTAGGATTTATGATTTAGAATCATAAGTAATGAATGCAGGAATATCTTTCTAAGAAATTTTACCTCTTTTTGCATTTTTCCTTTTATCTTATTGTATCTTCCGTAATCTCCAAGAGACATGAATTCTCTTCAAGGAAAAATAACCCTTCCAGAAAACCATTGCCATGAGATTAAAGATTTTGAACTATATATACTTTCGAGTTGCATCGCTCGACATTGTAGCCCCAATTATTTTGGAATTCTTTCGCTGCTTCCCCGTGTTGCCTTTGGCATGTATATCTTTGTCTTCTCAGAGGCAAATTTCTCCTGGGCTAGCTTGTTGACGCATCGAGCTGCCATGAAGTATTAGCCTTTGTTTGGGATTTTACTCAGACAGGTGTTGCCCGAGCGTTGCTTATAAATCAATCATATCGTCAGGACTAGCTCATTAATCTTGTCCGTTTAGAGCGGAAGAAAAAAATTACATTCCTCAAGAGAGAGGAAGAAAGAGGGGGTGTTCAACTTCCAACCCTTAGCTACCCGGCAGCACCTTGATGACTAGTCTAAACTTGACGAAAGCAACATCGGTCGGCTTAGGTTTGCATAACTAAGGAGGTACTTGCTATTTATATCTACAGGTAGAGATTTTCTTAATTAAGTGTCAACCACTGGGACTATTCGTACTAATAAGCGTGTGTCGTTGGGCCCCTGATGTGACAACTTCTGTAATTGACAGAATGCATATTAAAAACACCTTCAAAGAGTTTACGGACATCACAAGTTTGTAAATTATAGCCGGGTGCACTTGTTGAAGGAACATCAAAGCCAAGTCGGTAGTGTACTGGCTCAAGTAATTAGAATACTGTGGAATCACGATACATAAAGACTGTATTCGATGAAATTTGGACACACAAAATAGGTCACCAAAAATTTTCCTTGAGCCCGATTCTTTTCAAACTTTCTGGAAATAAAGTTCTACTAAATGGTTAAGTTTTGACATCATTGGTTTATTGAACCTCTTCTCCCAACCCAAATGCCTGCACCTTAACCTTGATTCCTTTCATCAAATTTTGGGCAATGATAGGACCGACTTGCTTACTTACGTTTAACCACACTTTCTTTAGTTCAAGTTCATTTTCTATCAGTTTTGGAGTTTTGACGAGCTTTGCCTTCATGATTGCCCAAAATTTTTCAATTGAGCAAAGTTCCGGAGTGTTTGGAGGGTTGACGTCTTTTGGTACAAAAACTACATTTTTAGCTTTGTACCAATCTAAGACGGGCCGGGCATAGTGGCAAGATGCCAAATCCGGCCAAAACAGTGTCGGGCCATCGTGAGATCTCAAGAAGGGCAGAAGTCGTTTTTCGAGGCATTCGTCCTTGTAGATTTGTCCGTTGACGGTCGCAGAGGTGTTGAAGGGCTGACTCATTTTGCCACATCCGCAGGTCGCTTGCCAGACAAGGAATTTGTTGGCGAATTTCGACAGTTTCTTCTTCCGTACACTCTCCGGAATGGCCAACTTAGAGGTGGCGACGTAGTGTTCCTGTCCTGGCATTTGTTTGGTGTCGGCTTTAATGTAGGTCTCATCGTCCATCACAATGCAGAACGGTTTTGTGAGCCACTCCCTGTACAGTTTTCTTGCACGAGTTTTGGCCACCGAGTTCTGTTTATCGCTCCGGTTCGGTGCCTTCTGGACCTTGTACATATGTAATCCAGAACGTTTCATTGTTTTCTGCACAAAACAAACTGAAACTTTCGCCTTTTTCGCAACATCCCTGATCGAAATGTTGGGATAACGCTTAAATTGGTTCAATACCATCCTGGCCTTCTCCGGATTTGATGTGCCACGTTTTTTGCCACAACCATTTTTCCGCTTGGTTGTCTTACGGTCCTTGAATGTTTTGATCACATGAGATACGGTTGAATGTGCTATTCCGAGCTGTTTTCCGATCCATCGATGAGAAGCGTTTGGGTTTTCGAAGTGAGTGCCTAAAATTTGTTGGCGCACTATTTATTCATTCGAAGCCATCACTGAAATCACTCGACCGATTTTCACGAAACTCATTACACAATTGACACAACACAATGAAATACATTCAGTTAAAATTTCAATAATTTTTACCCACACGCTAAAAAGTTACGAACAACTGCGTGTGTCAAAATTTCATCGAATACAGTCTTTAGATAGGCTTGTCTCTATTTTTATTACTTCAAGGTGCAAGGTATAAGGTTTTGTTTTCAAAATATGTAGAGTAGAGTTGCAGCACAATTTTGATTATTTATTTATAAGCGAAAATGTTGAAAGTTCCGTCAGTTTACTGTAGGTTGAAAATTGAATAGAAGTATTGAAAATTGAGCGAAAGGACATGGGTAAAGTAGTACTCGACCCAAGGGCGTTACCCTTGCCTAACATCCCACTGCGGGGTAGGTTGAGGCACGGACGAATCCACCACCTCAACAGGCAAAAGTAACGTGATGGATCGCGCGCAAGTACCGCTGATAGCTTGTGATAGTTTCTAGCGGTAGTAATGCTGAATAGCCGATTTTGACCGGTTGAATGCTATTGGGACCACTCCCAAAGTGTCATTGTGGTTTTTCATTGGGAAAACAAAGTGATGTTTGATAATGCTGAAAAGCCGATTTTGACCGGTTTAAACCAACACTAAGGATGCAATTGGGGCGACTTACAGAGTGTGATATTGGTATTTCATTAGGAAAGCAAGGTAATACATCTCAGCACCAATTTTGACAAATCTACACCAACAGTACGGATGCCGCTGTATTCACTTATAATATGGGACAGTGGTTTATTTGTTCCAAGATAGGGTGGCCTGACCAGTGATATCCATATCCTCAGTGTGTGGGGAGATATTTTAATTTTTCCACACACTCTTCCTACCTCCGAGCTCTTCTTTCTTGTTTATATTCACTGTGAGTATATATGCATGTGAGTGAAAAAAATGGTTTTTATTCACACTCAATCGCTCTAGAGTGAGAAGAAGAGCTCTTAAATTCACAGAAGCGAATGCAGATAAATTCCCTGAAACGTGCGCCCCAGTGAGCTTTCTGCCTCTGGCGTGGGCTCATCTGCATAAATACAGCAGTGATTGCAAATTCGCCTTGTGCTACATTACAAGGGAAGAAAGAATAATGGTTCTTCCCGCTTGCTTTTTTCAGACATTTTCTACAAGTCCGACGATGTTTTCACTATCAATCGCTCCTGCGAATCACAGAAAGAGCACTGGCGCGTTCTCGTACAAGTGTACGCGGCAGCGATCGCAGACGAGAGCACGTGGGTGAAGCCAGATGAGAGCACGTGAGAGCGGTCGTTTAAAAGAGAGAGTGATTCACACACTCCAAGCCATCCGATCACAGGCACACACGTTCACTCTATCTATTTACCACCGAACAAAAGAGCACTTAGCTTTAATTGCGGTGAGACGGTCCAAGACGAAATTCAAACTATTCACCAGCAAACGTTTTGTTTGTTTTGACGTGAAGCAACATTATTTTCAAAATTATTTTTTTAAAGAGCTTACTTTTTGAAGGGAGCCAGCTAATTGGTCGGCAGCTAGAAGTTTCAGCTGGATTTTTGACGGGCTTCCAAATAGGGACTACTTTTACAATTTTCCATTTATCTGGAAAGTATGCCAGATGAACTATCTGTTAAATAAATTTACCAAGAATGACAAGGTTCTCTCAGGGAGCTTTTCTATGAGGATATAGAAAATTCCATCGTCACTTTCATATTTTTAAATTTGTTGTGTTATAATTTTTGCTTGATCCAAATCAGTTTCCCAAGAATTGACAAAAATCAGTCATATAAAACACTTAATACTAAAAAAAAACCTTTTTCTAGATTTCTTGAGAAATAAATAATCTTTAATTCTTGACTACCGAGAATTTCAAGCCTTGGACTGGTTCATCTTCCATCATAGTAACTTAAAGAGGCCATCAAGTGGAGCATTCGACACTGGAGAAGTCTGTAAGTCGCAGACTTATCCAAAAAATAAGTTTTCTCTAGTGGAATTCAAAGGAATTTTCTCGCAATTACAATCGTTCTACTAATATGCTCAAGAAAGTTTTTTTTTTAAATAGTGTTTTTAAAAAGAAGTGAAAGTGAACTTAAAAACGTTTGAGGTAATTTTTGTAACATTTCCGGGGGTGAGATTTGAACATTGAAAATACACATAAGTGTGCGCCAAATTTTATCCACATTTTATCATCACCAAACAATTGAAATCATTATTCTGCAAATCGCTTGAGTCGAGTAAAGACGATGTTAGAATGTAGATTGAACAATAAATTTGATGGAATTTAATTTAACACCCGCTTTATTCACATAAGAGGAAGTCTGTATAGACAATTGGTAAACGAAGATAGGCCCTTTTAAAATTCTACGTGAGAATAAAATTATAAGCCATGTTAAAATTAATATCAAATTTACATGAGCGGCACACTATCGATCGGCAGGATCATAGCTAGCATCGTAGTGACACTAAGAATTGGATGCCCTATTTGAAGGTGTTGAGATCGATTGAGGTAAACCCGTGGTTATCGGATTATGATACCGCCCAGAAATTCAATGCCAGCCAAAGCACCGTCAAAACGGTTCATCTGAAGCAGAATCTAGGTAGTCATCAACAGACGTGCCCGGTTGATCAATGAGCATCCTACGTAGTACGAAGGATGCATCCTCATTGATGAAACGTACATAGAGATGGATTATGTGGAACTTCCTGGATAAAAGTTTTATAAAGCTACTGGTCCATGGTTTTACCCCTATCAAGTTAAAATTCATATTTGGTGAAATGAAATGTTGAAAGACCGTAATGGGGTTTTCCATTGACCGTACTGGTGGGGATCAGTACATACAACGATTTCCGCATTTCCCCTCTGAAGTCTATAAGTCATAGACGGCGACCCAAGCAACACACAATCGATAAAACAGGTTGCAGCAACTTGATTGTGCCTCGAAGCAGTTACAAAGCAGTTTCTTTAACTGATTTGCAACAAGTGTGCTACTAGCGGAGTGGACTCTAGGTAAAGCAGAAGTCGTATGCCAAAAATAAAATCAAAATGAGCGGAAGATAGTTTCTCTCCCATGTAGGAGATTTGGGAGTGTGAATAGACAGTTCGTTAGAACCATTTAAGCTACCGGTATAGGAAAGGCTTGTTTGATGGAACACGATCCGTTCTTTGCTTGTAACATGCCTTATTTTTATTTTTTCGCAAAGACATCTTTGAAAGAAGAACTAATAGGCTCCAACTTTGTCCAAGGAACTGATAATTTATATTCATAAAAAAAAGTTATGGCGTATATTCGAAATCCATCAAAAATTGCAATTTCAAAAAAATGCTTGTAGGATGGATTATTCGGTTTTTGCTCGTAACATGTATAATTTTTATTTTTTCGAGGATCTTTCCAAAGAGGAACTAAAAGACTCCAAGTTGGCCGACGGAACTGATTATTCATAGTCATCAAAAAAGATTATGGCCGATTTTCTAAATCCATCGAAAATTGCAATTTCAAAAAATGTATTGTTATACTTTAATTTATTGTTGATTCCATGGCATTGCCAAACAAAAAACATATCGTTCATATGTTTTAAAACCAAAAAAATGTGTTCCATCTTACAAGCCTTTCAGTGTTCCATCTTACAATCTTGACGCCATAAAACATCAAATCACACCAAAACACAAAACATCAAATAATTGTTACACTTTACGATTTGTTTGGAAATGTCTTTGGATCATAAAAATACACCAAAAATGCTAGCCAACACAAATGTTAACCTTTTGATATCGATAGGAAATTTCCACTTACTAAGCACAAGAAATAATTGCTATTTTAATTATGCCAACACTTTCTAACATTGAAACCTAGAAGAGCTAAATCGAATGAGTGTATTCACTCCAAAAGCAAATGAAAATTGAAGAATAGTAAAAAAATGAGGTTAACACTTGTCAGCGCGATAGTGTTGTCGCTGAGAATGTCAAAAGTGGCGCCGTTCCATCTTACAAGCCTTTCCTCAAGTATGTGAGTACGATCAAGCGCACATTCTTTTGCCAGTCAAGATGGTGAATTTTTGTGATCGACAAATCGCCTTCAACGAATTTTTTCCTATTTTTCGTCAACAGTCACTCGTCAGCTGGCAGTATAAATGGAGTAAAGGAGATTTGGGGCGATGGCAACATTCTATCATCCCAAAGGTGTCGAAGAAATCTTGGTTTAGCGGGATGGATGTGGGTCGAGACTTCATTCGTGTCATGTCTCGCCTCATGTCCAATCATTATTCTTTGAACGCTCATTTATACCGGGTTGGGCTGAGCGACAGCAATCTCTGTGAGTGTGGACAAGGCTATCAAGACGCAGACCACGTTATTTGGTCTTGTGCTGAACATTGTGGAGTCAGATCTGAACTTTATGATTCCCTTCGGGCTCGAGGAAGACAACCCAATGTGCCAATTCGAGATATTTTGGCTGTACGTGATTTGGAGTACATGAAACTCATTTATGTGTTTTTGACTAACATTAGCATTAGATTGTAGTTAGTTTAACCTGTATGTTTAGTATAAGTTTTTTTTTTATATGTGTGTGTATGTGTGTGTTTTTTTTTCTTTTCAAGAAATGTTCAAGTCAAAAGAAAACCATAAATTGTATAGTTATAAGTGTTTAGATAATTTAGAATTTAAATTTAATGTGTTATGTAAACCATACTTTAAATTCCCACCCTCTTTCCCATCCGTAATTTGTAATTCCTATTAACCTCGAGACGGCCGCGAGTAATCGGCTCTTTCCTCCTAACTTTAGTTTTAAGATAAATGATGTAAAAAAATATGAAAATTTGGCTCTGTAAAGTTAATTCGATTGAGCCTGTGCAAATAAATGATTATAAAAAAAAAAAGATGGTGAATTCGTTCCTGCCCTGACCTACTCCGCATGGGGATGCTTGGCAAAAAATTGTATGTTTGTTTCGAAATACTACCTCGCAATGCCCTCCGCTCAATTTCAAACTACTTCTATTCATTTTTCACAGCCTGCCGTGCGCTAATGGAACTATCAATACTTTCTTTTAAAAACTTTGTTCTAGCAAAAAAGTGCTGTCTACTCCCAGAAACTCATGGTGATGAGAAATTATTTCCTTCTCAGACTACATCATCATCGATCGTTACTCCGCGTATGGGAGGATACAAAGAAGAACTATAACAGTGGAGATTAAAGTCATTTTCCCCGATACACTACACAATCATATAATATGAATATTCAACAAACATCAAAACGTAATGCAAATAACTGGTACTTAAACGAGAGCCTATGAACTTTTTCTTTCACAATTACACAAATTTTTACTTGTCATTTTTTTTATTATAATAAGTAGTTATAAATCTAGTAAATCAAAAAGAGCTTGGAATTACAAAAAGAAATAGTAGTAACACTCCTTAATATTCGATTGTGATGCGAGATATTTTCTGTAAATTAAGATTTTTGCCAAAATCTCTTCTAAGATCTTGTCTTGTAAGCAGCCAACTTACTATTGATAAATTTTAATTTTTTGTCTAAACTCACAAAAAGCCATACAAAGGGCCAACATCGGAAAGATGACCGAGTAAGTAGGCTGATTAGGCACTTAGGCAAAACTCGTGGAAATATAGGAAGAATAGCCGCGAATTCAACGTGACGATATAAAAAATCGTTTATCCCAATTCGCAATACTACACTGAGCGAACAAATCGAGTGGAATTCATATGAATATCGTATGAAATTTTTTCCAGAAGATATTATTGCAAATTTCATACGATTCTCTTATGGAAAGAAGTTCATGGACGATCGTATGAAAATTTACCTCGCAGAAAAAAAAGTTGCATTCAGGTTTCGAACCCTGACCTCGGGATCCAGAGCCAAGCCACAATCCCACGAGACTATACACGCTTGATGAGTGATGTCAATTGAAAATGTATAAGAGGCATGTTCTTCTCGACCTATGTAACAATAATCATTTCATACGATTTCTTAGGGGCATTGTCTTGGGCCTTGCTTTGTGGTTCATAGCTCCTATCGTATGGAAATCGTACGGATAATGTCCTAAGTGTACGATTAGTTGAGAAGTTTGATGGTTTTTTAAGCAGAACGCGTCACTCTCACCGAATTTGTTGATGTAGAATACACAGCACAACAGTCGAATAGGCAAGATAAAGGTAATTATACTGTTCATTCCTTCCTAGAATCCGGTTGTCACACCACGCCATCGTTAAATTCCAGAATGATACCCAGATTCTCCCTCCCAACCCAGTTTACAGTCAATGCCATATATGTTATAGAAGAATATAAAATAAGTTACACACATACATTTGCGTTGTACGCGTAGATTTGTAGCCAATATTGAGAAAAATCCCAACTCATTTGTACGAAATGTGGCTCGCAAAGTTGCAAAATCAAAATCATATGTCCATATGTGATACTTAGTATTTGGCCGCTTCTATTAAATTACTGCGATGCCACTGATAGCTGCAACAAGAAGCCAGTGACGGTGCAATTAACCAGAAGGTTTGTTTACTTTGGGTGAAAGTTTCATCAAAGATGGATCGCAAGAGACGAGAACGAATTTGGCAGATCCGTTGAAAATCCGACGTGGTCAGGAGGAATGATTACAAAGTATCATAATACCTCAACATCGACTGTTAATACCGTCCTGAAACGTTAATACGAAACACTTTCGCTGGATCTCACAAAACATAACAACCGTAGATGTGAAACATACGACCAGAAACTACGAGTGAAAGTCCACAGGGCAGTCTGGAACAATCCCGGGATTTCCTTGCGTAATGTGACGAACAGGTTATCTACGTACAGTCCGACAAATCTGTCGGCGTAAAAGTTTCCAGTTGTAACATGCCATAAAGCACCCCAAGATGACCCTGAAACAGAAAATGGTTGCGAAACGCTGCGCAAAAATGCTGTACGAACAAGTTCTGACAAGAGAAGGCAATCCGCACTAACGTTACGCTGGTGTATGAGATTGTACCTTTGCAGAGGACTCAACCATAACTCACCGCCGATAAAACAAAGTGCTCTTTTAATCGGTGGTAAATAGACAGAGTGAAAGTGTGCGCCTGTGATGGGATTGCTTGGAATGAGTGCATCACTCTCTCTTGTAAACGACCACTCTCACTTTCTCTCATCTGTCTTCGCCCACGTGCTCTCGCCTGCGAACACTACCGCGTACACTTGTGCGAGGACGCGCGAACTAAAGAAATGCGGGAAAACAATCAAACAACCTTCGGATTTGCAGAAGTGGTGAAAACGGATGGCAGATCAAGTTGATCAATTGGCTCTACTGTTCAAAAATTTTCAGGGGGTTTTAAGCAAACATTCCAAGAAGAAATTGCTCATTTTGTGCGGCCAAATACTAAGTGGATCAAGCTTTGGTTGAAGTAAGGATGTAAATAATGAAATCTCGAGTACTTTTTCAAATGGACGTAAGCAACATTTGGACGAAAATGAGGAAATCAGCATTGAAATTTTTAGAATTGATTTTTATTCCTATTTGAAAACCAGGCATGTTTATCCCAATTAAATTCCACTGAAGGACACATTGGTAAAATATATTACATCACTGTGCTTAAAAATTACACTAGGAGTGAAAATTCAAGTTTAATTACGATGTATGTTTCTTACAACGGTCTGCAATAGAAAAAGATAATACGTCATTTTGATAAGTCAGTATGATAGATGGCATGTAACTTGCGTCAAAATGATACGTCACTCTGCGAATGACAATGTTGATACGTCGAAATGTTACGTCAAGTTGTCATAGTTCACATCAAAATGGTGTATTAGTTTTTTCTTCAACAAAACGGTGTAAAAATATCTTTGCTAAAAATATCAATTTTTACTAAACAAAAGCTAAATTTCTAACCTTGTGGTATAAAGACTTTTACTTACGCGTCGTTAAGAGGCATTCAAATGATATAACGATGATTTGCAAGCTACTTTTCAACTCTAGCGACGTATGTACATTATTTCCAAAAAGTGCAAAAGTGATTTTACACCGTTAGTAAAAACTTTCAGAAATAATCCATCAAAAAGATCAACACTTATGGGCATGTATACATTATTTTTGAATAACATGCCATGAACAACGCGTTTGTTTACATTTTGTGACTAACGTCCTTTTGAAAAAGTACTCGAGAAATGCAAACAAATTGTTGTTTGTCATGCTGCTCCATACTCTTAGGATTCATGGTTTTTGAATTCCAAGATGAGCCCAAAGTATGCTGAATGATTTAATGAAATGAGAAGGTAAAATATACATCGTAATATAACAATGATCCACATAACGATGTCCATCTTGCCTAGGCACTTTTTACCGTTGGGTCGGTTCCACCAACCTCTCGGTTCAAAGAGCGCGGGACGATTATGCCACCTTGCCCTGGCGCTTCCTCTTCAGCTTCTGCTGCATTGTACGGGCCAGCAGCACTTTCGAGCGGTCAGCTTCCGTTCGACGGTCTCGCCTTTCTCCAGAAGGGAGAGTATGTTGCAAATGCCGGATCGGCTGTATCCGGCGGATACGAAGTGCCTCACCAATTTTGACGTAGGACTACGTCTTTGTTTTCAATACTGGGGTACAGTTTAAAAAAATATCTATTGCGACCGTCACGAAATGTGGTCAGGTTTTGAGCGTTAATATCTCAGTCGTTTCTCCAAACATTTACTAAATTTTTGCACCAATCGATCGAAAATATTTCTACGCATCGATTCTCATAATGAAAACTATTGATTCTCAACACTAAACTATTTAAAATAACGCAAAGATAAGGTGGTGTCTTAAAATGTCGATTTTTCAGAGTAAATTTACCAAATACACTGTACTTCCTAGCACAGATTTCATATTTAAGTAACGAACTTCTCCTAGGCAGCCACGAAGGTTATCAAACAAGTACAAATTATCAAATAAGTTTAGTATTTCGGTAGTCGTAGAGCTGTGCAGTGGCGTAGTAGCGCCACTAAATCCGTTCTTTTCAGGACGACCAAATCAGTTTACTAACTAAAGAGTTTGGTTGAATTTTTCTATTGTGCTGTTTGTAATTCAATTACCGCGTCACGGCTGAACATGGCATTCATTAAACGTCGCGTCCCCGATTATATTATCACAAAACGACGAACAACTAACGAACGAAAGTCTAGAAGGGATAATTCGAGCCAAACTGCAACACATCAATCATTGAACAACAATCGAACGAAATTTGAGGGATAATCGACCGAATTGTGAAGTCAATAACCGACCATGTGGTTATTCTAGTTCTAGTTATGCATAGCGGATTAGTTGCTGGCAGTGGCTAGCAAATTAGAAAAATTTCTGTTAAGAAAATCATCCGCTAGCGTGCACTTATTAAAACTAATTATGTGGCGCACTAACTGAAGTTCGTTCCCTTTGATGCAATTAGTATCACATTGACTTCGTTGAATGAAAATTTGATTCAGTCTTACGGTAGTTGTAGTGCTGTGCAGAGCAAAATGTGCTGTAGCAGCGCAGTAGGCGTGCGACCACTCTGGAGGATGCACTGGCGAGCAGTCGTTATCCAGAGAAGTTGGTGCAGTTGGCTGTTTGGGCCGATGCTCCCGTCAACCTCGCTGAGAGAAATAAGGCTGCTTAAGCCTACGAGTTGATGGGAAAAAGCCGCCCGTGACAACAACGGGACAAGAATCATCCCACGTCACCTGCAGATGGCCACCCGCACCGACGAGGAGGTGAACTAAGAATACCAAGAAGAAACCCCAAGTTAAACCGTGAACAATGTTTCTCCCTCATCAACTATATCCGTCCTTTTCAGTACGACCAAATCAGTTTGCTTATTGAAGAGTTTGTTTGGTTGAATATTTCTTTTGTGCTGTTTGAAATTTCATTCATTCGATAGGAATCAAATAATTTTGAGAATGTCCAACTAAAATGTCGGAGCATACATATGGCTGCAAAGTATTTGGTTCTACCATCGTAGAAAATACAACTAGGGCCGTATCATTATTAAAACCAAACGATCCTTTTAGGGCCACCAAATGCAATCTAAAGAGCTAACAATATAATTTTCTTACATATTCACTTCCCAATACTGTTCTATCGTTCATTTAGCACTATTTCGACCCAGACGTCTATCGGCAATAATAGACTTTGAATTCCCAAACAGACCACAACCATCTACAGCGCAATAAGGATAATGATTTTCAGGTGGTCGATCATATCAACACAATCTGCTCTTATGGTGCATTCTCGCTTCACCATCTCGGAAGGCAAACAGTGAAGCATTTTAACCCGATACTGTCGTTTCCTCCAAAGCAATAAGCATTATGAACAGCTTCGTAAATGACATTTCCGAGCGGATTGAGAGCGTAGCTGCCCGACTAACTTAAATCAATTGGCGGATGGCCCTGACGTCTCTGGAAATTCAAACCGCCTGCCTCTGGAAATTCAAATGCTGCCGAGAGAGCTAGCCAAACACGAGGTTTTAGAGCGAACCGAAGCCATGATCAAGTAAACCAGCTTCATGGCGAAATAAGGCGGTGTTAGTAGCTGTTCCCTCGAACCCAAAATGGCCCTTTTCAGGGCCAACAAAACAACTGGAAAAGAAAGTTTACATGTGTTTGGGAATGCTGAAAGCTGGGTTTCGGGGTGGTTGATTGAAGTGTTTTAGCCCATTGGGCTCTTCAGCTTTGTTTAATTTTATGTTTTTGATGTGTTTAAAGTGTTTATGTTTTACATGAAATTTTCAGTTCAGCCTTTGGGGCATTTTTTGTTAAAATTTGATAACCTATGTATGAATTTAGATACCAAGACAGGCTATATCAAATATTTAAGGTTGTAGTGCGAAATGTTTAGTGTATGGGAATTCGATATCGAACGATACAAATTTCAGCCACTCTTTAAACAATCAAGCGATCTATATTGCACAATGCTTCGTAGTCCTACGTCAACTTTGCGTACAACCCCATTGGGCTGTCCCTTCTAGTTTTTTCACTCCGAGGTGGAGCTGACATAATGAAAAAAAAACATCGAGCGTAGTTGCTTGACTGTTTTCGCCATGGGTTGCTACGATTGGCGATGCGTAGGTGGATTCTGGTAGGCTCACTAAAATCAAACAGTTTTTAATGCATAAGTTACTACCACATCCTATGCCAAGGGGGTTGAGACATTTTTCTTTACGGAAAATTTTCCAGACCAGATAGACAACTGGACTCAGCCACCTCCAGCATGGTTTGCTTTGTAGCTAAGCCTTTATCGAATAAACTGAGGAATGATAAGGGAGGATTTAAATCTTATGATAGAAAGTGGTCTTAAGCATAGTCGAAGCTGGATACAGGTTCCCAGCCTATGGGGATGATGGGAACAAAATGTTTGATTTTCCCATAGTTAATCCCATATAAAGCGCTGCAAGCGCTAGTGCATTATAAGTTTACAACCAAATGAGTTCATATTTTGGGTGAGCAATCAAGCTGAAATTATAAATCACTTAAGCTGAATCAAACTTCTTTTAACCTTCTAGGCATTACTCAAACAAGATAGACAGTTTATTTAAAAAAATCTGCGAAATCATAGAATTTGTATCGTGGTCAACGATTGATTGATGAATGAAATAAACAAATAAACATTTGCAATAAGAACGTGTGCTTCGATTTGTTATATTCATGAAGGGATCAGCACCATTAATCAGGCTGAATTCGATTATATCTCATAGCAGCTTTTGGTCTTATTCATCCGATGATGGATCGGATACATTGAACACGAATTGATTTCAGCAACCAGCTGCAAACGAGCTCCGTCTAATCAACGAGTAAGCATTTTCGCACACCATGATTGAACATTTTTCGAAAAAAAAGAACCCCTCGGCATGAGCACTGCTGCTCACTTTCACCTGCGGAACATCCAGCAACTTGAAATAAAAATCAACTTAGTTTAGCCCCTAAGCATGTCTGATAATGGAATGAATTCCCTACCGGATTGCAGAATCCAGTATCAACTCATGATTTACTTTTGCCGCATTCCTGGAAAACTTTTTACTTTCCCTGCTTCAATCGTGTCATCATCAAACAAACTCGTTTAAAATCTGTCTCAGTCAGCGGATTCTTTTCTCCGAGAGCATCACCATGGGCCAGGGATCGAAATGTGTACAGTAATGGGGAGGCGATGAAAATGTCGTTTGACAGACAGTTGGATGGACGTACCGACAGCCGAGAGAGATCCGCCCTTTCAATATCATCACACCTGAAGCGCCAAAGGAACGAGCATTGTGAAACAGAGTGAATTGTGGTGTTGTAATTTTGTGCCCGACTTGGGGAGTGGTTTTTTCATCGGAACCGATTGGTGTTTGGGACTTGTTTTTGGGTCGTAGTTGGAATTTTATTTTTGTTTACGGTTTTAACTGAGAGTATTGAAATAGTTTTAGATGTAGCTCACAGTGGAAGAAGAAGAAATTAAAATTGTTTTTCAGTTCAAGAGATTTCGTTAGGAGGAGCGATCACAATTCGTATTGGAGCTTTGATTGGATTCATTCAAATTGTATTCAACCGGTCAAACTGAAAAAAAAACACCAATGCACTACAATTACCGGCGAAAATAAATATTCGCTTTTGATATATGTTTTGTTGTTGTTGAGGAAACCCGCATGGTTTTGAAAAAGTAGGGTATTCCAATACATGTTTCCGAAAAATAAACATAGAAGAACATTTTAAATTCAGTTCAGCCATGTACTTCATGTTTGAAAAACAAAACCAATCAAAAACAGTCGAAGTAAACTCTTTATTAATCTGAGCTGCTGTTGACCCAACTCATTCTAGGCCTGCTTCAGTGCCACAAAATATGTTCGCTTGAAGGTTACGTGAGTTTTCTGGGCTCTATGCTCGAGAATTGTCCAGAGATTTTCAATTGGGTTTAAATCATGGCTCTGTCAGGCACGGAAGAATGTTCACATTTTCTTAACCATACGCCTTGAGTCGTTGGCTTACTAGAAAGTGTAATATTATTTTCTAGACTCATTTTCAGCAAATATTCTTCCAAAGCCTCGTTCAGAATATGTATACACTCATCTACCGTCATAATACCATAACATGATTCAAGTGTCTTCTCGGTTAGTGTCTTCCGATAACATCCTCGTCCAGTTCGATCTGCGACACTTCCAAGCTTTCGGTGATTCAAAACAATTGTTTGATCTGCACCACGACTTGCGGCATACTTTTAAGGCAACGTTGCACTGAGATTCGTTTTTTAAACAATCACGTGCGATAAGATTTCGAACTTGAAGTTTTTTTTCCTCTCATTAACGATTCTTAAAAAAATCTTCACTTAAGCACAACTCGCTTACTTCTCACAACTGTTAATTTGTAACTGTGCAATTATTTGTGATGGGAGTAAACAAAGTAATGTCAAAAGCATGATTAACAAGGGTAGGTTCATTCATGAATAAAAATCCACTTGATGAAAGCACCACACCATCTGGCCAGTATTTATGTAATTTGGAAAGGTTGAATAATTGAAAATTCTAAGTCAGGAAAACGAAAGGACTTTGTGAAAGTATCAAAAATCATCTATTGCATTACTCAGACTAGACTGCCTTTTCCCTCGAATTAACCATAATGTACGAGAGCAGCTATGAAATTCAATAATATGTTCAAGTTATGGAGAGGTACCTGATCAGCCCTGTCTTGTAGGCGGTTGTGGTAGTCAGTATTTCAGAAGACAACGTTTGCGGCACATCCTTAATGTATGTTTTGTGTTGCTTTGGAAAAGTCATTATTATTCTACAATTATTAACAATTTGTATTGCATCAAATCCTTAATCATTCTCTCTCACTCACATCTTACTTTAAAAAAATTAACCAACACTGTCGTTTGTTATTTTACTCGGGAGGGAAGTTTAGCACAAATGTTTTGTTATTCGGTTAAGCTTACAACCAGTGAATCAAAATTCGTGAATGCATGAATAATAAAGACATTGTCCTAACTTTTCAAAGTTGGGACAAAAAATAATGTATCTTTATCATTGTTGCATACTCAACACAATAATGACAAATTGCATGGCAGTTGAATCAAGACATTAATGTTTCACAACATCCGATTGTTATTTAGGCAAGAGACAAGGCGTTGTTTGTATATTGCTTTGTATGCAACATAAATAAATTCAATAATGTCACATGTTGCATCTACCGAAAAGAGACAATGTTTAGTTTTATCCCTCTTTCTCCCTCAAAAAAATTGTCGAGTGATAGGGGATTGTTGGTAAAGATGAAAGATCGATACCTACTGCTTTAATGAAAAACATACGATTTGCAATAAATTTCAGACTGTTCTGTGAATATGAACTAAAATTTATCATGTATGTTGTTTTAATATCATAAGATAATTAATTTATTCCTAAAAATCATTTGATTTGCAACAGTTAGTGTTCATCTTTTCAACCATTGTCCGTTTCTACCGACATTCCCCTATTTATTGCATACGTTTCATCGAAGCTTTTGCAATCCCGACTAGTGCTGTTCTTCCAATATTCGAGCGATCAGTAATTTCCGTATGGCATTTCCTCAGTGCATTTTGTTGCGTTGTGTTGTTTAAAAAAAATGATGACAAAGATGACAAAGAAAATATGTCCCAAAAGTTTCGAAACATATTTCGTTCCAAAAACGGGGATCTTAGTTGTAGCCTGGGTCTCAATTGCAAGTTCAGTCCGAAAACGTTTCTGTTGACAAATTGTTTGCGCCACATCAAGAACCAATTTGAGTGATAATGTGCCAAAAATAATATTCTGTGAGGATTGACTATCCAATAATGTCGGTTGAACATGGATGAATACATATCGTATATTTGTATAGCCTAAAAAGCTACAGTTAATATTTCAGCTCCTAATTTTTGAGCTCCAGATCTGTATGGCTGATAAAGAACACCCCAGATCATCTCATAATGTCTGCTGACCATCCAGAAGACTCAATAAACATGATTGAAAACGTATCATTACTATGTGTAGCCGAAAAAGGTACAGTTACAATTATAGATCCCATGTTCAGTACTCCAGGACAGGTTGGATGACTAAGAATATCCCAGATTATCTCATAATGTTGGTTGCTTGCTCATAAGATTCAATGAACATAGTTGAACACATATCGTACATTTGCACATCTCAAAAAGCTACAGTTTCAATTGTAGATCCTAATGTATGATCTAATGAACAGCCTGGTATGCCCCAGAACATCCCAAATTTCATCATAATGTTGGTGGACCTTCCAGAAGATCCATTGAATATGGTTGAATACATATCGTAAATTTGAATAGCTGTGAAACTACAGTTACAACTGCTGATCCCAAGATCAGACCTCCAGGACTGTTTGGATCACCTAGAACATTTCAGATTATCTCATTATGTCTGTTGACCTTCCAGAAGACTTAATTAAAATGGTATAGATATCGTAAATTTGTGTAATCGGAAAAACTATAGTTACAACTGTAGATCCTCTGTACTGAACTTCTTTATGTTCAGGGTGTTCTGAGTTAAAAACTAGACGTTAAACGCACATATTTTTTATTTTGCCTTGATAAAATGGTCAACTTGCAACAAGTTTGTAGAAGATAGTGTTCACTTTTGTTCTGTGTGTGATTTTATACAGCCATTTTTCTTCCGGTGGAAGTATATCCACATCAATTTTTATAATTATTCAGATCAGTAATTTGTTCGACAGCAACAACTGATTGTCTCTATTTTTCATGTTGCTGATAAAGCATTGTTACTATTGGTAGTATGTTGCAATAATGACAAAACGTTATTTTGTCGCTGTAACAGGAAAACAAAATTGTTGCAACATGTGTGCGAATCACAATATTTTCTTACAGCAACTTGTCTCTTTCCCATCATCGATGCAACATTTTGTTGTTTTCTTCGTTATTTGTTGCAATAAATTCAAGCTACAACATATCATTGTTGCATACACGGGTGTTTGCGAAAACCCATTAATGGGTAAAAAAACACCCATTTTCAAATAGCTTACCCGTCTGTCATAAAATGGGGGAATTCTCAATCATGCAATGGGTAAAAAAATACCCATTGGAAGAAACCTCATACAATGAAAACATGGGTAAATTTTTACACATTAATGGGTGAAAAAAAGTTCGAAAACCAAGCGTATCCGGTACATCGTTGGTGGAAAGCGCTCCAACAACGCAGGTAAGAAAAATGATATTTTTTGTAAATAAAAATCTTATGCTTCAAAACTAGGCTTCCAGATCGTCGATTGTTAAAACTTGCGTTAACAACCGCTTTGTGTGCACGCAACATGGAAGAAAAAAGTTGGAATTTCTGCGTTGATATTTTGGTAGATTCGTCGTTTCCATACTGGGCATGAATAAAAAATAGTAAAAGTATTTTATTTCTTATTTTTTAGTATTTTTTGTATTCATCAAGTACCATGAATACCATGAACCTGTAATTTACCAAACTGCTAAATAATCTTTTTGCATAAATGGGTAATTTTTTACCCATTTTGGGGAAACCTGGCTTTTTAGCAATGGGTGAATATATACCCATTTTGTGACATAGACTGCTTTTACCTATTAATGGGTAAATCAAGTTTACCCATTTAATGGGGAGAGGCACTTCTAGCGAAAATTTGTGTTTTTTACCCATTAATTGGTTTTTGCATACGACCGTGTAGTGAGAGAATAACGGGTGTATCACTCGTCAAGGGTATCTTATCTTTTTAGGTGCACAAAGAGAATATTTGACACACTGCTGTACAACACACGCTTTACTTTGCGAAATTTACAATATGTACTAACTTTTACTGCTTAAACTATACATCGAAACAAATCAGTGACACATCTCCAATGTATATAGATACAACCCTTGTTTATTTATTTCATTATGTTGTGTAGTTCAGTTTCAACTGGACGCCGCACTAAAATAAAAAATTAACAACAGGTTATGAAAATTGTGACATTATGGCTTATAGTTGATACAAATAAGGTTAAGTAAAACGAAACAAATACAAATCGATATTTTCAACGATCGCCCTATTGGTATAAGGACTCCAATGAAAAAAATGAAAGGCAAAAAAGGCAAATAATTGTCTGAAATCTATCTTTCGAGACGGGTTTTAATCAGTTAAATCAGTATCTGGGACATTTGATGATGCTGTTTGTGATCTATAATTAGAACTGCCAATATTTAGATGTGAATCCCTCTGCTTACTTTTGATCTATCGGAACATACCTTCAGAAACCAGAGTAAGATTCATAAAATTTCATATTCATGAAATAAAGTTCCCAATTGCAGGGACTTATTAAGAGCATGCGGGTTGCTTTCCGATCACGAAAATGTTTTCTTCAGCTCTGCAATCTATACATAAACTAACAATTTTGTATGAGTGCGATTCCGTGCATGTGTGCAAAGGCAAACTGAAATAGGACAGTTCACAATTTGCTGCCAACATCAATTTCCTCAAACCGCTCCTTTGTTTTACTCTACCGATCTCGAAAACAATCAACCAAAACATGTCGATAGCTAAGATCATAATCTTGTTTACTAGCAGGTTATGAGACAGACGATCTTTAGATTGGCAATGTGAATTTCTTATTTCATTTACTCTCACGGACATGTTAGACAAAGCGGCTGTGATGACAATTGACTATCAAAATGTAGTTGTTTTAGATCTATTTCCTAACAACTGGCAGTCACGCCTGATTAAGCCATTCCCTACTCTATTTAAACATGAATTTCTGTCTGTCTGTCTGGCCCTTATAGACTCGGTAACCACTGAACCGAACAACGTGAAAACTTTTAAGCAAAAGTTTCTGGGCCCGAGAAGATTCTCATGATGGTTCGAGACCCCTCGTCCATCTGAAAAGGGAGGCTCTCATAGAAAAAAAACAGAATTTTTTACATAACTCGAGAACTAATCAAGTAAATGGACCAAATATGGCATGTGGGTGTTTTTGGAGGCAGGATTTTTCTATATGGTATTTCCAGACTCTGAAAGAGGGGGGATGCTCTCATATAAACAATATATGACAATTATCCAGGCAACTATAACACAAAATGTTTGTTTCTCGGGAAAGACGCATATTATGATGGAAGTTTGAACTCCTTTTTAGACAGAAAATGTGCTGTTTGAGCAATTATGTGTGCTAAATTATGCACGAGAAGTAAGTCTGAGGTTATGCAAGAGTAAGTTACGTTCAAACTGGCAAGGTACAGTCTAGTTTGAGGATAACATTTTTGTCTATGGCATGCTTCCACAACAGAAAGAAAGACCATCCAAATCAACCAAAGTTACAGAGTAATCAACACAAGCTCGGTTCGTAAGTAAGTTGAGTTCTTTGTTCTTCACAATGTTCTTCTACAGTTGAACGTGACGTTTCCGAGATCCATTTAGCTCGAGAGCGGACTTTTGATCCAACGCTGTTCATTAGCTGCTGCATAGACTGATTGTCAATGGTTGTTGATACTTTTTCCAGTAAATATGCCCTTTGCAGAGCCCAAAAAGTTTCAACTGATCTCGCCAGGGGACAGTTTGGAGGATTTATCTCCTTGGGTACGAATTCGATTCCGTTGGCTTTGTACCAGGCTACCGTGTCCTTCGCGTAATGCATTGATGCCAAATCCGGCCAAAACACTGCTGGAAAATTATGTTTCCGGATCATGGGGAGCAGGCACCGCCCCAAGCATTCCCGAACGTAAACAGCAGCAGGCATCGTATCGGTTGTTACAAACGGATTCCAATTTGAAAGCATTCCAGTCTCACAAATTGTTTGCCAAACCATTGCTTATTTCAGTAAAAATTGATATATTGTTACCGGAAATAGTTTAACCAGAACTGGCCGTGTAGAATTGGTCACCCGGAAGCGTCTAATAATTTAATTTCACGTAAAATTCATCATCCATAATTACGGATGCCAATCTTTCACACAGTCGCTTATCGTTTTATTTACTTGCCCTTGGCTTGACAGATGTAGCTAGTTCTTCTTCTGCGTCTAGAAATTCTTCAGTCCATATCGTGTCTTTGCTCGATCGACGTTACTTTTCGAAGTTCCCAGCTTTTTGGCCACATCTCAAACGGATATACCCTTTTTACGAGCGAAAGCTTAAGTGGTTTTCCAATCCATGTTTTGGTCCACAGGGCCCGGTTTACGACCAGATTTTTACTTGTCCTGAAAAGATGACTCTTCCGAAGAAGATACTTCCGAACTGCGTTACGAACTACTCCGATGATCACACCTTTCATTTCCGCCAACTGACTCAGCGAAACATTGGGCAAAATCCACCATATGCGCACGATCAGTTTGCACTTTTCCGGGCAAATCCGCTTTCATGAAAAGTAAATGCACCGGCACTTAAGACTCACCGAGTTGTAGATTGAAATGTATACAATGGAACAAACACACAGAAACATAGAATGAATAGTTGTTTGAACGTCATCTGGAAGCAACTGTGGTGCATCAAAATCCTGCTTGGACTTTCTGGGACACCCTATAAATTGAAAAACAAAAAAATCAAAAGCAAAATTAAAAAATTAAACTTTTGATCGCACATGAGCAAACGATAATATTTTAACAAAACTCATTCCAATAAACAACCGAAAACGTGTCGGTTATATTGAATTTGCATTCATTAAGCTTGCATTAGCAACGCTTGCACTGGTTCAAGCTAGTTATCTATATCCAGCTTGGAAAAATAATAAATAATTTAATAAACCAATTCATCAAAGTTTTATTTTACGGGTCCTACTCTCGAAGAAAATACCATATAAGGCTTCTTTGCGACAAAATCTCGACACCCCTAAATACTTCATTAGCGCGTGGAATATTTCGCCGACTGATGAACGTATGTCTGTTCATGGTGTAAAATCATTTTGGTGATACTACAAGCTTTAAGATCGAAAGAAGAGCAAGTGCGAAAAGCAATTGTGTGCGGTCGCAGTAAAAATCCAGATCTGTTAGTAAGAAAACTTGTAAAAAAGCTGGTTTTCCTGCGAGCACTGTCCATAACATTCTTAAATCATTCGATACACGTTTGACAACAGCCAGGAAGGCTGGGAGCGGAACAAAAACTGACCTCAGGAACCACCAGAAGGACGTGAATGTGAAGCAAATATTGCAGAAGAAATCAAATCTTTCGGTACGTACCTTAACTAGAAAAATAAAACTGTCCTCAACTTTCGTGCATACTTTCAAGCACCGTCAAGGTATGAAGTCGTTCTAGGTGAAAACTGTACCACACCGTAATGACTTACAAAATGTGAAACCTAGAACCCAGGCTTTCAAGTTGATTGCATTATGATAATTTGCTATAAGAAATTAGTTTGAATTTCATAAATTTACCTTATGAAAATAATGATGTTGAAAAGAATACTATGGAGCATCCTGGATTCGAACCTTAAACGATATGACGGTTATGGGTCCAATTACTTGGCATCTGTAATTAGGAAAGTTTAATGGCGTACAAGAACAACGTCGTGTGAAACAAAATTCTTTCACAAGTCAAACTTATATAATTCCAAAGCCTCGTTCATAAGTTGAACCTTTTGAATTTCTTAAGTTTATTTTCCTGACATTACAAGTGAGTATTGTATCAAAAACCGAAAATCCGCCAAATTGACCAGAGTTACGTCAAATTGAGAGATATTGGGCTTGGATGAAGCGGAAGCTTTCTGGACAGAAACAACGATTCAAAGATATCAAAAACTTCTAAAAATTTGAACCAAGACGTCCAACACGGTATCTGAAGAAACTGAAGTTAACCGCAAAGTTCGAAAGTTTTATCAAAATTCCGAATAACTATGTTTTGACATCAAGAATTGTCAAATCATATCCCATATGAAAGTGAAATAAGCAACTTCAATTGAAATATAATGCAAAGTTTATGTCTTACTTATGGTTTGAGTCATCTGGATTATTCTGGATCAAGACCTTATTATGAATTAAAGGAGTTTGCATCTGCAAGCAGGATATCGTTCTTGTCAAGCAACAACAAAACAGAACGTTGAAGCAAAGTTTCGACACCAAAACTCTGGCCCGGAAATTGTACCAGCAGGTTTTGACGAAGTACCAAGGATGCCTGCTCATCAACGATGACACCTACGTCAAAACGAATTTCGGACAGCTTCCTGGCCAAAAATTCTACATGGCGACGGCATGAGGAAATGTTCCTGCAAAGTTTAAGTTTGCTTTTATGGAAAAAATTGCCAAAAAAAAACTGATTATTTGGCAAGAAATATGCAGCTGACCGAAGTGTTCGTGAATGAATAAGACGATGGACTCGCAGCTGTACAAGGAAATATGTCTCAAAAACCGTGTACTACCTTTCATTAAAGCCCATAAAGGTCCCGTGAAGTTTTGGCCAGATTTGGCGAGTTGCCACTACAGCCGGGAAGTCATCCAGTGGTACCGCGATAATAACGTAGATATCATCGATAAAACCATAAATCCACCAAACTGCCCGCATTTCCGGCCCATCGAGAGATTTTGGACAACAATGAAGCGGAATTTTAAGAAAAGTGGAAGAAACGTTGAACAAATGTGCCAAGGAAGTTGACTCCGGAGGTGAGCAGCGTTTGATGGGAGGAATAAAGAAGAAAGTACGAAATTTCATAAGAAACGAAGAGAAATGATTTGTATTGATATTTTTTCCTAAAAGTACAGTAAATTACCTTTGTTTTGAGGTATTAAATTATTTGTACGTCAATCCGTTACCGAGATACAGATGATTTTATTATTCCGGATGCTGAATACTATGTCGATTTTAGTCGATTTTTGCGTATCCTATATTATCCTATAGATACTTTCAGCATGTGAAATTTTTTCACTTTTATGTTGCTTCGCCTATATCATGTTTTACGCATAACAAATCGCTTTGCTTAATGGAGATGGCTTTTAGTTTTAAGATAGTTCACAATTAGAGGAAGGCACCACTACCCTTAATAATGCAACCATCAATCCATGATTGAAGATACATTAGTCATGAACAATCAAACGGTATTTAGCCCTCTGAGGGAGAGTGTTACAAAAGTTAAGGGAAATTTGGTAACTATTCCCATATTAATCTCTCTGTTCCTACATTAATCCTTCGCTTAATATAGAGATTGAAAAGGGAAAAGATGTTTTTTTTTCATAATAATGTTTGCTTGCGTTTGCTTACTGATACACAAACTACGAACCAACTCACTCGCATGCCACAATCCTTTGATTTCGAGTAAAATGAATTCAATTAATATAGTAACACCTTTTCACCCTGCAACACAAGACAAGACTCCACTTTGTATTTCAGAACAACCTAGATGAGATGAATATTTGAGATGGATTGAGATGGATACAAATTAAAATGAAAAATTCGGGATAAAGTTGATAACACAGCTTTCAACAGAGGTTCGTCATTGGTACAAAGGCTTAAAAAATAAAAGAAAAAAAAACAGGGCTCTACCTCTGGCTGGATATGAAGAAGCGTACCTTAGCATAATCGGTTTATCATAGACTAGGTTACATCCCATTTGTACCAAGACTCTATACACGAAATTGCTCCATCCAATGGTTTAAGAGTGAGTGCATAGCCCGAAGCAAAACAGAACTACCCGCTACCGGAGAGGGTGGCATCAAGATAAACGACGCGGATGAAACAGAGCGCAAATTTCTATTCGCTTCTGGATTTCATCCCACAAAAAAAAATCACCCCCATCAAGGTCACTCGCCTCTCTGGGTCATTCTCTGACCGGGTGCCTTTAAAGTACTCGTTGCGAACCTAAAACCAGTAGACCGTTGGTTCTGATTTTTTTTTTGCTGGCATCAAAGTTAACCAGATTGAACTCAGCGATACAGCAAAAAGTATTCATGTATGACTGGGTGGGCTGAATAACTAAATAAAAAAGGTAAATAACCACATTACCGGCAGCTGCTTCTAGTACTTGCATTCAAGCATAGGATTGCGTTTTGACGAATCACTGAGCAATGCAACTTTATCTCCATTTATTTTACCTTCACTCAGTAGCAAAAAAAAGCCGAGCAAAATTTTGCTTCCAAAATATGCCATGTTCAACCTACTGTAACTTTGTCAATTATCAATAGTTTTAGCTGAAACTTTCACTACACTATAAACAATGTATAGACCGTATGTTCAAGTTGATCAGGCTTATAAATTTGAAGTTTTCATTACATATGTGAAAAAAGTAATTTTTGGAAAGCAATTTCAAAAATCCGTATTTCTGTGAAAAATTTAGATAACATATTTTAAATTTCACAATAGCTTCACATATGTAATGAAAACTTCAAGTTTATAAGCCTGATCAACATGAAATTTCGACAACATACGGTTTATAGATTGTTTATAGTGTGGTTAAAGTTTCAGTTAAAAATATTGATAATTGACAAAGTTACAGTAGGTTGAACATGGCATATTTTGGAAGCAAAATTTTGCTCGGCTTTTTTTTTTGCTACTGAGTGTATGTTCAATACAATTTTAAAATAAATACACTGCTATAGAAAGCTTGTACGTCATTGAAAACCAAGAAAACATCAGACAAGAGATGTAGGACTTGAATTATACAGCAATAACAAACCAGATTTTTAACGCAACAGTTTTTCCACAAATACTCTTTTCCGAAATCATTGTGTGACAAGTATAAAGCTTGCTTTATCAACCTCTAAAATAGTTAATTTATATTTGTTTGAATAAACTTATGTAACCTGATAAGTTTTATTTCTACAAAATTGTATATGGAATACTATGAATATCTACATGCAGTATTCGGAAAATCATACTCAAATCTCATTCTTTAAGACTCTTACTCGTGTCTGAATTTCACTAGCAAATATTATGCTTGAGATGTTGAGGAGAATGGTACATAACGCACCGTTTAAGCAACATCGTGAATTTCTAGGACATGGAAGCTGAAATTTAGGAAGATGTTATTGAGGATGCTGCATTATGATGTTTACTTTGCAGATCAAACGTGATTTAAATTCAAAACGATGATTTTTCAAAAAAAATTTAACCTCTTCCATTTTGCTCCCTAGATATCGGGGCATAACGTCTGTTTTAATGCTGTATATGCACACCGACATTGAGGTATGACGCACCACAACATTGAGATATGATGCACCACAATGTTAAGATAGCATGCACCGCATGTAAAAGGTAAAAACACGGCTATATAAGGTAAATCATTAGAGTTGTAAAGTAAGGAGGTTGTAACATATTGCCTTTTAGCTCTGTTTGGTAGTCAAGCAGCCACTGGGTATAGAATAAAGATTTCAAACCTTAGCCAAACGTTGCCGACTCCTCATTATATACACGCTCAGAAAAAAATTACCCAATCGGAGCAGTTAAATGTGGTAAGCCAACGTAGGGTTTAATTATGTTTACCTACCATTGGGTTCAAATTACTTACTTTTGGGTAAAATTTTACAAGAATAAGTTATTTATATCCGACGGTAGATTAAGGTAAAACTGGAGAGAGTCCTTTTTCCATCTTATTAAAAGGGTGGGTTAATTATCACCTCACGATTTTTGAGACTAAAAATCATAAAGAAAATAAAACAAACAACGCTGAAATTGCTAACCAATGGATACTCCAGTGGAGCAAACGATTCTTGAAAATTTCATGCCTGAAGTCTTAATAGTACTTGAGGTTTGTGCTCAAAAAACTTCGAAGTGATAGGGACTGGATCCCGTATGGCCCGTATGATTATAAAAAAACGTTGGCTCCCACACTGAACTGCTTCACTGGGTTTTCGAAGGTTTTCGAAGGATTTTACTAATCAACCATTTGTATTCTAGTTTGCTGTAAGAAAAGGTCATCATTTTTGTTATACATATTCTTATCCTGGGCAATAAGCTTCGAATAAAATTTGATGCCCTGTTTGAATGATTTAGTGATTGTATTAGGTTGGTTATATCAAAAGTTCAATCATAAATTGGAGCTTATCACTGTAGTGATGGTAAGCTCCCTTCGGTAGCATCCTCGAATGTATGTTAATTAACAGTATCCGGGAACCATAATGTTATCGGTAAGGTTTTAATAGTATGCATAACATCAAAACGGGGATTGCATTCAAAATTAATCTCTGTTGATCTCACCACCGTACAAGTTGAAAAATCCAAATGCACGTGGTTGTCATCACGTTTTTAATAGCTAATTGATGTGATTAAATTTGTTTTGGTGTCGCTCTTGTTGACATAGCAATCATATAGAAGTATTATTATTGATGAAATCAAAGTGAGAGAAGAGTTATTACAAATATATACACCATTTATAATATACACCATTTAACCTTCAACCTTTTCAAAAAATAAATCCGAAGAGTAGCCTCTAAGCAACTAGACACCATCTAGTGCAATCCTCGCTGATATGTAATTTTCAGGAGCATCAACAGTTGCGGTGATCTCTTCTATAATAACGCTGAAGGTGTTTAATTGATAGGCAGGAAGATTGTGTTGTTGATTTTTCGAGAAAATAATGAAGGTGTTGATTTAAACGCTAGTCATATAGATATGTGAGAAGAGCAAACATACCTTGGGTAGAATAGCAAATGTGTTGCATGAGTGTATTCATTCATGAACACTGTTTTGAAGGATTCACTTTAAATATGCATTGCTTGAAATGTTTAAATTGCTGTGAATCCGAAGAATTAAAAGTCCACAACAGGAGCGGATTTGTTCTGTGCTAGTCATGCTTAAGAATATCGAGAATCTTAATGACTGTATCGTTGCTAATAAAGAAAACTGATTTATTGGATTTTTAATTCTTTTGAAACTAAATAACAAGAAACAATGTTCTTTAACTTCGAAAAAATAAACTAGCCACAGGCTGAATATCTCGCTTATCAATATTTTTTTGGAGTTCAAGCTGATCTAAGACCCTGATGCACATCTGCATCAATTCACGCAGTAGTACCGCCGCGGCAACAAGTTAAAATAAAGCGATGCACACGGTTTTATGGTATCGTCAGGGACTAAATGGTCAATAAGAAAATATATGTATATTATGACTCAGGAAGCACCAGTGTATTGATCCTAACTATTAAACTTCTAAACATTCCTATCTACAAAACTAACTTTGTTCTTAGACTATGTAATGATCAAATTACAGTAACATTTATTTAGTTTTTCGTTGACTTCGTCAAATAGAGCACTTTCTGCTAAATTCTCCGAATAACAGTTCAATCGATGGTTCTAAAAGGTGCTCCGATCAAAATTTGGTCAAACAGTGATGTGTGTGAGTCGATCAAAGTTTTTATTAATTAGTCAAATTATTTTTATTTTTCAAGTTCAGTTAAAACAAAATCCAGGAAAAATACTCTCCTAAGCTTCCTTTTTATCAAATGCGAATTGCCGGGTCTTTTGTTTAAAACCTGCCATAAGATTTTGTACAGTCTCCTTGTCCACTTTATTCGCCACAGAATGCCAGTTTGCCTTGAACTGTTTCTCGCTCACAACAGCTTTTTGAGTCTTCTCTAGGTTCCACTGGACGATGACCCAATATTGATCGATTGGGCGGAGCTCTGGCGTGTTGGGAGGGCTCTTGTCCGTGGGCACCACTTGAACGTTGCTGGCAGCATACCACTCCATGGCCTTTTTTCCATAATGGCAAGATTCCAAATCCAGCAATAATAGAACGGAACAATTGTGTCGCTTCATGAAAGGCAGTAGACGTTTTTGTAGGCACTCGCTCAGATAAATTTCCTGGTTGACGGTTCCGGTTGCAATGAAAACGTTGCTCTTCAAGCCACGCGTACACATGGCCTGCCACACCAGATGTTTCTTCGTGAACTTTCACAGTTTAATGTGCTTGAAAATATCTACCACCTTTTTCTTCCGGTTGCCGTGAAAAATTCCTGTCCGGGAAGCTGTTTGAAGTCTGCCTTGACGTAAGTTTCATCGTCTTGAACCACGCAATCAAACTTCGTCAGCATCGTCGCAAACAACATTCGCGATCGTGCTTTAGCCAACGGGTTTTGTTTATCTTCGCGATTTGGAGTCACCACTTTCTTGTAAATCGACAGCCCAGCTCGTTTTTCAGCTCTATCCACCGTTGAAGGCGCCACTCCCAGCTTCTTTGCGACATCTTGGACGGAGAAGTTGGCGTTCCACTCGAAACAGCGGGCAACTCTTTTTGTCGTCACTGTGGTCTCCGGCTTTCGATTCCCCCCCCCCGATCCAGCTTTCCTGACTGTCGACAAACGTTCATCAAACACTTTTAATACGTTGGTTATAGTGGATTTAGCCACAGTCAGCATTTTTGCCAACTTGCCGTGAGAGTTGTTTGGATTTTCTACATGCACGAGCAAAACTTTGACGCATTGCTTCTCTTCGTTCGACGGCATTTTGATAACAGAAGTGTTAATCTCAAAAACAAAATAGAGGCATGATGCTACACGCACACATTTTCAAAATGAAGAGTGTGCAAAACTGTTTACTACACGATGAAAGGAAATTCGTAAAGTTTAAGTCGACCAAATTTTGATCGAAACACCCTTTACTCACATTTACTCAGCCTTTTTTTTAATTTGCCAACGTCAGAGGTTTATGTATCTTTCTTTCAACATTTTGGTTTTATCAATGCCCAAAACTTTTCAATGGGTCTTATTTGCGGGCAATTTTAGGATTGATTACCTTCTCTACAAACTTGATTCTGTTTTTCCAATACCAGTCTATTGAGAAATACGCATAATGGCATGACGCCAAATCAGGTCTAAACAGTGATGAGTGTCAGAGACCATTATGCTTTTGGTTGTGTCTTCGAAGACAATCTGTCGAGTTTATTTCTTTTTAATAAAACACTTACGCAGTCTTCAACTCTCAAGGTAGTATAAATTGAGTATTGGACATAGAGCTAATTACCACCGACAACTTAACCTTATACCCAGTGGACCTATATTGACATTTTCCTTATGCAAAAAGTTCCACAGACTGGACCGGGAATCGAACCCTCACTCCATGGCAATGACGGGTGATGCCACTAGCCGGTTGACCATAAAGCACAAAATTTCGATAATCTTGTCCGCGAGAGTGAAAAAGGTGAAGATCTAACACCTCATTGACAATTTTTTTTTCAAACCAGTAAATTCTTTCCGAATTATTCACAATAAATTATTTTTCTGACTTCACACATTTAAAATAACATGTAAATTTAAGTCTCCTTGAATGCACATAAAATGAGCGTTAGACCGTTAGACATAAATTAACGTTGGTTTTCTAAATTATGTCAGTAAAAGCTCTGAATTATAGTTTGCATATCATGTAACTGTAAATAATGAAATAAAGAATAAAATATTCTTTTGTCCTAATCTTTAATAAAATTTTCAATACGTCTCATGCTACATGATTCTGTGCTAATAGTTTTGAATAATTTACTGTAAAGTTTTTAAGAATAAGCATAAGATAAGGCACTCAAAAACTGAGTACAACCGTTTATATTTATTGAAATATTTCGGTACTTTTTTGACAAAAAAGCAAAGCGTTTCAAAAACTTATAAACTTTCATTATTTGTCGTTCATTGAAATATTAAATCATCGTAATGAATGATTCGATAAATCAGCACTGAAGTGCACCTTAAATCTTAAAATATCCGAGTTTTTTTTTTTTATTTAGCTTCAGATAAATTCATTAACAGGATCCTCCGTTAGCTCAGTCGGTAAAGACACAGCTACAAAGCATCACCATGCTAGAGGGGTCTGGGTCCGATTCCAGGTCTGGTTTAGGAATTTTTCGTTAAGGAAAATTTCTCGACTTCCTGGGCATACACAGATAAAAAGAAACATTGAATTTTCTGCGTTTCTAATGCACATAAAGGGAATGCTAGATTTGGAAGAAAATGAAGGGATATTTTATGTAAATTTAAGCCAGATAACGCCTGAATCAAGCCTCTTGTATGAAAGATTGCGAACATTGTTGTATAGCACATCAAGAACTACAACCTATTGCGTTGTTTACGCCTCCTGTGGCATGGGATTAAACGAGCGGAAATTTTACGCGCTTGTTAAAATTAATTATTTTTTTCTGTGTAGGGTAGGATTGTACTTGCCACACAACCATAGTTACTAATGCTAAAATGGTCCTTGGCATCGAAATCTCTCAATTAATAACTGTGGAAGTGCATTTAGAACACTAAGTTGAGAGCAAGCAATAAGCTTGATATGCTAAAAAGAAGAAACATAGATGGCCTAAAAGTGCCACGGAACGATTTGAGTTCCTGAAAAGCGTTCTTCATCTCTTGTAAACTATGATCATGCCATGATGAAGATTCGCAATTCGGGGCTCTTCATAGACCTCGTAGACTTTTCAATGGAAAGGGGGGGGCGATAGTCAGATAGATAGAAATGTCTACTTGGGGGAGTCTGAGATTTTCAAAATGAGTCTACGTGGCTTATGAACAGGCCCTTAAAAGAGTTCACTGTCGTTTTCCAGACTTCTTTTGTCAAATGGGCATTTTACTGTATGAAAATGATTGTGTCTGTGCTGTGATTTGCTGCGTTTTGGGACTACGAAATCATACTCGTCATATCGAACAATTAAAAACAGTTCCTTTTTTAAAAAAAAAAATAACGCGCCTGAGATAGGGTTTATATGCTAGTAATGGACCCCTTAGTAGAAGCTTTGAACATTTTCGATGAATTCCATAAAAATTTTATTAAATATTTGTATAACAATCCCACATTTGATGAAAATAACTAGTCATTTACACAAATATATAGTAAACTCTATTTTTAAGGCTTGGTTTTCCTGGCAAACATGGATAATTTGCGCTGATCATAATGTGCCTTTTTTGGACCCATTTGCTTATTTTGGACCCGGGTCTTTAATGCGCATTATAGACCCGGGTCCAAAATACGCATATCAACTGATTTGATTAAAATGATTGATCTGACGCAGCTAAACCAATTTGTTATCTCGTATACAAATAGGGTAACGCATATATTTTGGACTGGTATATATTATAACCACCTTCAAATAGAAAACATTCTAAACGAATCCGATGTGTAACAATACCTGTGTTGAAATCTATCTAGCTACAATCTAGGTATTAAATAAAACTATTACATTCTGTGATGCAGTTCCTCATATTTTCAGGGACGATAGGGAATGATATTTGGATATTTGGATATTTGCCCCTAAGGAACCGAACACCGTATACAATATATTTTACAGCAAAGTGAACAAAATACATACATGACCAGAATATATTCGTTCCCGTACACTGATAGAAAAGTAATGATAATATATTTGTGTCCGCCACATTATTTTTTGCAATGTGATCAACAAATAATAGCTATTTTCAACCACTCATACTTCCTATGTGTACACAACACCACTTATACTTTTAATTTGTCAAATATGTGTTTCTCAGTGCACAGAAAAAAATAATTAATTTTAACAAGCGTGTAAAATATCCCCTCGTTTAAATCCAAGCTAAAGGAGGCGTAAACAACGAAATTGTTTGCAACTTTTCAGGTGCCTTACAACAATATTGGCAATCTTTCATACAACAGGCTGGATTCAGGCGTTATCTGGATTAAATTTACATGAAATATCCCATTATATTTTGGCAAATCTAGCATTCCCTTTATGTGCATTAGATAACGCAGAAAATTCAATGTTTCTTTTTATCTGTGTGGGCTCTGTTTATGTGTGAACAAATCAGTTTTATGTGGCATTTTCCACGGATATGAACAAAGTTGGTTTAATTCGGTACATTTACCCTAGTTGAATAAGTTGTAACATGCGTGCGTATAAAACATTTTTTTATGTGGAATACAAAACAGACATACGCACTCAGATTATTTTACAGAAATCTGTTAAATTTTACCGAATTCTCAACATCTGTACGTTCGGTAATCCGATTTTACGGATTTCGGTAAAATTTTAACCGAAATTCGGTAGTTTTTTTTTTACAGATATCTGTATAATTTCACCGAAATCCGTAAAATCGGATTGCCGAACGTTCAGCTGTTGGAAATCGGTAAAACTGTACAGATTTCTGTAAAAAAAAATGAAGTGTGTATAACAAATTATTTATTATTTCATTATTCAAGCATGTAAGTTCAACCATGAACATTTAGTCATATTTGAAAATTCAAAAATTCTTCAAAACACCGCCGGTCTGGCTAGTGTTCTTTAGACGTGACAATTTCTGCTCAAATTTTGTGATCGTAGACAACTTCTTCAATTCTGCTTTCTTTATGCGTTCAGTTCGTTTTTCCTCAGATTTCGTTTTTTCCTCAGATTGATTACTTCATTAGATGATGCTGCATACGAACCTTTACGATCAGTTTCCTTTTTTCTCTCCTGTAACGAAAATTCTTACAAATCACTGTACCATGCAGTGCTCAGGTAAAAATAATTAAAAATGATGTTTTATGTGTGAAATTTGTGAGGAATCATATTCTCACCTTTGTTTTAGTGTTGATACTATGTGTTTTGACTGACAATGCTTAGGTTAAATACGATAATAACGAAATAATTGCAAAAATGTGGCAGGGTGTCCATTATACGCACAGGGTCCATTATACGCATACAATCCCTACGTTTGAAAGGCAATGAAGAATGAATGATTTAAGGTGTACGTGGCAATGCGCACTGGTCTGCGTTCAAATACCGTTGCACTTCTACGCATGTCAAATAAATGGTGGAGTAATATTTAAATGGTATCACGTCAACACATTTCTTCCCTTTCCTTATATGTACTGCATACAGAGGATGTCTAGGCTTCAAAATGGTAAGCCGACAACTTGGATGGAGCGTGCGCCCCCGCAACATAGCTGTGGTGCTCACAAGTTCCTGCCTCATGCTTCCACGGGCATCCGCCAACCAAGGGTTGCGTACTTAGCTGGTAGTGCAGCCTGGGCACTGTTGTCCTTCTGACTTCAGGTAGATTGAGGAGGTGCGTGCTGTCCACCAAGAAGGTGCGGCTTAAACAGCGTCTGTCCTGACATCCAGCGGCTGAGTAAGAAACGCTGAATCACTTCATCTATATCTGAGTTGGCAGCCCCACCAACGCGATGTAGGCAGCGTGACCCCGTTAAGGTAGCATGCTAATATTTTACCTTACCACAAAAAATGGAAGCATTATTTGTACGGTATATGGTTTCAGACCGTCCATTCCCAGGTATTGTATAGTAGTTTTATTATTATTTTTTACAGCTGCAGCAGGACCACATTCTTTAGACATTACAAATATAATTGTTATTATCATTACTTGCTATAATTTCTCTTCACAATATTCATACATTAATTCTTATGTTATTTATTCTCCGTGCGAGGAGTAACGATTATGATGTAGAAGGAGATGTTCGCTCATCACCATGAGGCACCAAGAGTGAACAACAATGTTTTTTGGCTAGAATGAAAGATATGAAGAGAAAGTTTTGATAGTTCCGCTAGTGTGCGGCAGGATTGGAAAATGTAACAGATGTTTTTTTATGAAAATTGAGCGAAAAGGGCATGTATACGGTGGTACTCGAACCAACGACATTTTTGCCTAACATCCCACTGCGGGGTAGGTTGAAGCAACGGAACAAGTCCGCCACTTCAACAGGCAAAAATTGACGCATGGAAAGACGCTCATGTACCACTGTGGCTTGTATAGTTATTCTAGCGATCTATTGTGTGCACTCTGTTTATTGATGCAGCCACCCGCAGTGGGATGTTAGGCAAACTGACGTCCATGGTTGAGTACCATTGGACATGCCCTTTCGCTCAATTTCCAAAAACATCTGTTGATTCCTACCTGCCGCCTGAGGCTATCAGCACTTCTCTTCCCGTCTTCATTCTAGCTAAAACTGTTTCTGGTCTCATTGATGAGCGACATCCTTCTACTACGATATTGTTTATGTTTTTGAGCCTCGCGTTTTTGTATCATTATGAGTTTTAGCACACCTTACTCACGTTGTGTATTTGGAAGGATATGAAGGTTGTTTACGTTTATTTTAGAAAGGATCATGTACGACAAATTCTTAAAACATTTCTGTTTCTTCATCCAAAAAATAATTCAAAAACTAACATTGTTTATGGTTTCCTACATTTTCTGTTTCATAGACATGGATGGTCTTTTATGGGCCCAGTGGCAAACAGGAGTTGTCGAAGAATTCAAATGTCCTTTCTCATTTTTTGTTTTGAATTTATTAAGTTTCTGTTTTTCTTGGGCAGTCACTGACCAACTCATATAAAACACCGCAAATACCTGGCCTTCTATATTATATGTACATTGCTGAGTGTTTCTTTAGAACATCGTGTTATTTCCATCATATCCTGACCTTCACATTTCAGTATACATTCATCGACTAATGGTTGAGCCGGATAGAAGTACATAGCTGCATATTATTACTAATTGCATATCTTCATTACTTTGACTACGAAAAATAATCGAAATTTATTTTATCTGCTTCAAGGTTATAGGGAGGGTGAATCCAGGTAGTGTAGATGTGTTACTGCATGTGTAGCATACGGTATTTTTCTATTAACCACCTACGCTGGTGAGTGACCCCAACAGCATATTTGCTGTTGGTTCAAATCGATCGTCAAATTGTTTATTTCAACGTATGCTTGTATTCCACACTTGTGAATGGCCTCAACCAAATCCTTACTGTTGGTTTAAATCGGTTCTCAAGCTGGATGTTTTAACATATTTTTGTATTCTGCTGGGATAAACCACCCACATTAACCCGTGGCACCAAAAGCATATGTACTGTTGGTTTAAATAGGTGCCAACATTTTGAATAATTTTAATGTGCATCTCTGTAAAGTTAAGTATCATATTTGCTGCTGACGTCAGTTAAATTCAGCACACTGTTTATCAAAATGAATTTCGCTGTAAACCCAACAATATTTTTCAACATCCCAGTGACTTTCGTGGAAGTGCTGAGGTTTTCTCGGCTTTCAATAAAGCGAGTATCGTCTCAACATATTCCTACCTATTCCCTACTTTACCTGCATTCGGACGAGGCCAGCGCCGGCATTGCCTTAGTTTGGGATCACCCGTTCTTACACATTGAGGATGTACCGACACGAATGCACGCAGGTGTAAAGTGTCGTAAACAAAAAAAAAAAAAAACATTGAGGATGTATGCTAGTCCCAAGCATCATTTTTCCGTTCTCTGGGTAATAACAGCTGATCTGGCAATAATGGAGTAGCATCCTCGCGTGGTCAATCATGGTCATGCCCATGCTTAAATTTGAATAACGTGCTGTTAATATAAGTAGTTTAATTATTTTGTTAAATGGCCTACTTTTGCTCTTATACAAATCTGAATATGAACGAGTTGAAAACAAAGTTTTCCCTTTCATGATTTTCGAATACAGCTGGTTAATTGTTCAAAACTGTCTAGTCCTTTTCATTTCATTAAATTCAAATTCACATGTAATACTGTGAGGTGGCGGACTCGTCCGTGCCTTAACCTACCTCACAGTGGGATGTTAGGAAAGGTAACGTCCACGGTTCGAGTACTACTTAACCCATGCCCTTTCAATCAATTTTCATTACTTCTGTTACAGACCCGAATGACACCATAGTTAAAAGGTCTTTAATAATAATAAAAAAAAAAATACTTCTGTTCTATTTCCAATCTGCCGTACACTGACGGAACTTTCAACACTTTCTCTTCATATCTTTCATTCTAGCAAACATTACTGTCCACTCTTGGTGCCTCATGGCGATGAGCGAACATCTCCTTCTACATCACTGTGAAAGTGTTTGAATTTATAACCGAGCCCGTCCCTTATTATAAATTTTGAATCTCCTACTGCAATCGCGTGACCATTTTATGCTACTATGCTACTCAATCCAAGTATATAACACAGGAAGATTTCATTGTTAGATATCAAATTATTGCAATAGTTGTGAAAATTGATTAGTTCAAGCGATGTTTTTCAAGTGTTCCTAGCAAAGAAAATACGCTTTTTCTTGCCAGCTTTAAATATTGTGCATCTAAAGAAAGTACTGTTATTAAATAAGCTTCAATAGAAGAATGTGTCCCATGACGCGCCCTCTAAAATGAATCTTGGTTATTATAAAGAAAAAAAAACCTTTTCTAAGTAGTAGTTCTCTCTTAATACTTGCGCGTACTGCCGAGTTGAACCCGACAGGTTTCATGTGTGAATCGGCTGCCCCATCAACGTTCAAAAGTGCCTGAACCAAATGGACAACATGTAATGATCATTGGAGATGCAATGGGGAATCATTGCCCTGATATTCACAAATGAAGCACGTTGTGAAACGTTTCTTGTATTCTATAACCAAACATGATGAAATTGAGTGAACGAGCAAACTCAACGGGAATGATTTCTCATATGCATCCATCGAATCATTCTGAACGGACGTTGTGAAAATATCACCATGAAAATCTCACATGCACATAGCATGTTACTAAATACTATTTTTTTTTCCTTTCTCCTGTTCTCTTCCCTATCTCATGACCACGAGCAATAATATATGACATCGTGCAAAGGCCATAGACCAGTATAGGCCTTTGCCTAAAGTCAACTCTTCAAAAGCAGAAACATAGAGACGACACAGATCAATAAATAAAGAACGGTATAAACCCTAACCAATTTTACTTTCAGCCAAATTTTCTAACACAAGGTAAGCAATCAAATGACCACTGCAAAATAAACTGAATATCAACGATTTTATATATAACAGGTAAAGGGAGGGACCAGGTTTATTCTGTCCATCGAGGGCTCGATTCTAGTGCTGTGGGTGTGAACTTGCTTTTGGGAGCAGATTCTCTTCCCTATATTCGCGGGTTTCGGGTAAGTGTCTCTGCATACAGGACCACCCAAACGTTTTTGGCCCTTCATACAGGAACTTGATGATCACAAACAACAATAAAATCCTCATCAAATCGTTTTTCAGAATATTCCACAGCTATGGAAAGTTACTTTGCTACAAAAGATGGTAGTATCTCATCATCATCATCATCATCATCAGTAGTTCTCCGTCAACACTTTGAAAACGCTCATCGGGTTGTCGCTTGTATTTTTATTTTTCAGATCGACACGTGCAAATAGCCTAATCACTAGTTGAAACGGCCAAATCAATTTGATTAAGAGCACATTTATCGCATGTTTCGGTCTAAGCAAGTATTCTGAATACCTAATTATAACATGTAGGACAAAACTGAAAATATTTTTAATCGGTTTTGGTCGATTCACATGCGTTCTTGTTGAAATAGCACTAAGCGTTTTAAATCGTTTGTTTTTTGTAAAATTGCAAAAAAAATGAGAAAAAAATGTAAATTGCATTGTTCTCGCCAGTTTAAGTGGAAGTAAATGTAAATTAACATGAAAGCTTTACAATGCCATTGAGTGCTTTTATGTGCTTCTCGCCTGATTCAAACCATTCCCATTTTGAATTTTTATTCAAGACTTTCATCGATGCGAACGAATGTAATAAATGTCGTTTGCATGAAACTTACCTTCAGTGTTGGCGGCTGAATTCGTTACGAAAATCTCCAATCTGCCGAAGCTCTAACTATGTTATCCTCTATTGGCGCATTTCTTCCGGCACAATGGATCCAACCATATCACATCATTTCCCTCGAACGAATTCGAAACGAATTGACAATCTACAGGGATGCTTCACCGTACGTTCATTCAATTTATTCTTTCACCATCGCCAATGCCAAATTGGTACCGAATCCTTGAGTTTTATAATACAGCAGTATGCGTGCAAACCCGGTCGCGACAAATTGGAAATCCTTTCGCCTGATTAGATTGTTTTTGCCGACAGCCACCGTTCAGCAACCCAATCAAGGAATTACAAATTCCTTTGTCTTTTGGTTACTTATGTATCCCTTATTTCAGCACTGATTTTCACTCACAATCGCTCTTTATTTATTTTTTGCTGATGCTCAAATTGAATTTGGTACGATATTTCCACATCCCGTCGGTGACGGTTTTTTCTCTTCATGACCATTTCTCGAGGAACTGGAAAAAAAACCTTTTGAATATTTAACGCCTAATCTTCCCAGAAATGTTTGCTCCGATAAGGTAGTGATTTCTCAAAACACTTAGCACATTCACCAACGCTTTAATTTCGATTTTGGCATAGCACCGTGGTCTAGATAGTAAAGGATGGCGGTTGAAATGGGATTTCACTAACGAATGCGTCTCCTTGTTGGTATGTTTTCGTCGGTGATACAGATACCTTTTTTTTCCGCTTGAAGCGGTTATCCAGGTAGCATCTTCTCCACTCGATGTTGGGATTTTTCTGGTTATTCTTCACCGTGTCAGGCTATGATAACAATGAACAACGCATGGTTTCGTCGGGGGAAGCCTCTACCAAAAGGATGATCGCTCAAATATTTTGAACGAAAAAAAAATCAGAAAAGGTTAGTCTAGATGGATTGTTTCCCAAGCGCTTTTGGCAAGAGCTATCGTTGCTGGATGTTGTTATTTAATTTCAGCCCGTATCATGTACGACCGCTGTCCCGTGAACGAGAGCAAACGTGGTCCACTGCTTTTACCATCTGGCTCGTGAAACTTTAAGAGATTATTGTTAAGCTATCCTTGGTTGACCTTTGTGCTTCACTGAAGATCCAAACCACTCGAATTCGCAACTTCTTCCGACAGCATAATGCGCCTCACGATAACTTGAAACACACAAGTACTATCACTGGCGGTCTTCACCTACGCAAATTGGAGTCCTCTTTTCTTATTCAATCACTTGTTTACATAACATCACACCCAGCTTCAACACGGAATCCAGGAGTGTCGTTTATAGCCTTCTCGTTCACTGAATTTCCCACCAAGTTGCTCCCCAAGGTCGAACCGACAAACACTTCGATTATCGCTGATTTCGCTTTTGTCCTCACCGTCCTGTTGGGTGTTTTTCTTTCGAAACAACCAAGTTCTTCACTTGCTCGCTCATTCGCTGCTTCTCTCTAGCTCTCCCCTTTAGCTCGAGAGGGTGTGATTTTTCACATTCCTATTCCCCCATTTTTCTCACATCATCATCGCCCTGTTTACACCACTGCCACACTGCCAACAGCACCTTGCACTCCAGTGTACCATGTGGGTTAAAGCACACTACTCTATAATCGAATCACACACGCGCGCCTTTGAATAATTAAATTATTCTGCTCTCAACCGAGCAGTCCAAGCACTAGTCGGTTCACTACACCAGTCCCTTGGGCGGCCACCAACACTCCACTTCAGGATCGCGCAAGGAATGTTTTCTTCTTCCGCCCGTAGTTTGATTCAGGGTGGTCCAATTTTCCTCTAACGATACAAATATGCTCTACGCACAGAGCACTCGGTTGTGTCCCGCACTGAACACGGAACAACGACGAGATAAGGCCAAAAACCGTACCAAAGCGCTTTGAATCTCGTTCGATACTGACACAGGGCCACCGAGGAGGAGAACCTTCAGATCCAATCGAATCGGATGACGAGCGAGCATCCCGCATGTCCTTTTGGCCGACGACGACGACGACGACGACGACAGCAGCAGTCATTGGGGTTCTATGGAACAGCATCTCGGAGAAATTTCGACTCTCCCTCTCGTACTTTGTACATAACAAGCGGTACTAGAAGGGCCGGAATTTGTGACGTTTGATTTTGTTGGCTGTGCCAGGCCCGGTGTAGTAGTAGAATGATAGCTCCCCTTACACTCAGCTGAGCGGAGAGGTTATACTCGCTTCCAGTGAGTGCCATCTAGATGAGAAGGATAGCGAGATAGCCTAAAATTATCTATGTCCTTCAAAATATGCTTGGCACTATATGTGTGTTTTCTATATGCTGGTAAACGAAGGGTGAGTAATCTATTTCCCTTGATGATTGTGCAGACGATAAAATATCCGTCCCGTACTTGCTTTGTTTATTTGCTCTCGCTATTGCGGCTTGCTGAAAGTAGCTTTTATTGCCTTGTTCAGACTGCCAAGTCATATAACCTGTAATAATAGTTAGTGGAAATCGAAAATGTATGAAAGATAGCATGTTATAACTCTACATTCCTCGTCATTAACGGGGTTAAGCTTATATGCATGGATACATAAAAGATACTATGGGGATTTGAACAATTCGAACTTTTTTTTATAGAGTCCGGACCATAATAATAACCATAAATGAGGAAGGGGTTCTCCGTATTTAAGAATAACATGTGTAACAGAAGTCCTGGAAATACTTTCAGGCGTTTATTTGACAGCATTAACAAACACACTGATGTCAACCAATGTTCTTGGCACGTTCATCTGTGTTCCTACTGAACTGTCAAACTCAAATTGCGCAGTAGTTTCCATTAAAAATGTCGTACAAGCTGGATTTACAAGCACAAGTCGCCAACCTTCTTGGACGGCTTAGTACAAGTCAAATTTTGAGCGTGTTCAAAGACGAGCCAATATCAAAATCAACAATATACCGTGTTTTGAAAGATTGTCGTGATGGTAAAGAACCGGAAAATAAAAAGAAAAGTGGTCGCCTAACAAAATTTAGAGCCAGAACAACGAAAAAACTGCTGTCAAGCGCTGAAAACAAAGTTGGCCAATCAACACGCAAATAAGCACGAAAATTTCAGATTTCAAACATGACAGTCCATCGGATTTTGAGAAAACATAACGTAATCTATCGGAAACGTCAGCGTGCACCAAAATATACACAGCAACAACTCGAAAAAATACCAAAATGCTGCCGTGCACTTCGTCACGAGCATTTTGCAAATGGAAAGTGCATAATTTTGGATGATGAATCTTACTTCACGTTTTTGCACCATGAATTGAGTGGCAACGATGGTTTCTATACTGCTTACATTAAAACAACACCAGACGATGTTAAATGTGCCAGCAAATCGAAATATGAGCCAAAGGTGTTAGTGTGGGCAGCCATGTCATCGAAGGGTATCTCGGCGCCTTTGATACGCCCAAAAAAGGCCAAAGCTGTCAATTTTCACGTGTATATCAGCCAATGCTTGCCGAAATTGAAGCAATTCATCAACAAATATCACGCTGGCGACGAAATCATGTTTTGAACGGATCTTGCAAGCTGTTATTACGCGAAAAAAACATTAGATTGGCTAACTGAGCAAAACATACCATTTGTACCGATAAAAGACAATCCACCTAACGTGCCTCAGGCTCGTCCAATTGGAATTTTTTGGAGTGTTCTCAAACGTATCGTGTACGAGAATGACTGGGAACAATAACAATGACTAACAATTGGTTAATCGAATCAAGCGGAAGATGAAAGAAATAGACATAGACACCGTCCAGAACCTGATTCAACATGTTCGCCGTACACTGCGTAAAATCGAAGATAATGGTCCATTGAGCGTACTGTAAATATATTTTTCAACAATTTATTAATAGAATAAAATACCCTGAAGAGCATTTTAAAATCCGATTGTTTGATTTCAAGTACCATGCTTTTGAATTTTTCCCAGGACTTATGTTAAATATGTTAAAAATCAAAATTTTTGAAAAATAATACACAAGAAATGTGAAAGCTTTCCAAACAGGCTTGATGTCATAGTTAGTCGCCGTTAGTAGATTTCGATGGTTTTTGTAAAAATTGCAGAATTATCGGGATGATTTTTGATCACCTAAGTTCCTCAAGTTGTAGTATTTTTGAGAATTCTTCTAGTGAAAAATGAATGTGGCGCAGCTGCTATTTTAAGATTACTCGATACTGATCTAACAATGTAAAGTTATGATTTTGTAATGGATTATTGCAAACGGCATGCAAGTCATCCAATTGAGAATTTTATTGCCTATCGATATATTTGTGGGCTGTGTTTTTTTTCAAACTGTTGTGCTTAGAGTAAAAATTTGCTCTCATATCTCAAGATGAACAAATTCATATAAATATTCTATAGTTTTTCCGATAACGTGGCATTTTATACGCACTGAGATTAGGTTTGCAATTACTATGTATTATTATGATGATATTGATGATGCCTCGTAGGTTAAGCGCGGACAGACCTCACGTATCGCATTTTCAACGTGCTCCTCAATGATTTGATAAATTCCAAATTCAAACCTGTCGGATGGTGTTTCACAGAGAACTGAATATAGATTCGAGGAAAAAATCGGCATGTTCGAGAAAATACTCTTAATGTGATCGGCAAATAACTCACACTTGATGGCATTGGTGCTAGAAGTCAAAGTACATAGTCAAAGGTTATAAAATGACCAAAAACGCTTTGGTTGCAAACGTGAATTTGTCAGAAAGCGATTAGAGCAAATGAAACAGCACCGTCAATGGGAGAATGTGCAATGCCTGGATATACAAATACATCAAGCGCTTCAGAAATGCTGCAACTTGACAAAGCTGTATTGTTCACCAATATCAAGTCAAAAATACGAGAATTGGAATTCTTAATTGAGCTAATTTGTGTCAGACCATTAAAACAAAAAGCGTCGTACAAAACACAAACTGAAGTCGAAAATCGAGATGAGCCGGCATCCTCTTAAGCATACCAACAAATGTTGGGATGATTATAGTCTCCAAACTAAAGCGCTATATCATACGGTTTCAAGCATGCAAAAACAGAACTTATAAATTCACTATGAATCATTAGAGTAAAGTCATCTCTACAGTCAGGAGGAAGGTATACTACACCAATACTCCTGGAACACGTTTGGAATTTATGTTTACCCATAACTGTTCCAATACCACGTTAATTGGGGCTGAGTCGTCACATAAGCATAATCTAGAGGATACTACTATCAAAACACTTCCACCGCGACGCTTTCTACTATTCAGTGGATAACGATATGTCCGGAAAACTGTGAATGAATTTCCAAACAGTTGAGTCGATAGAATACAATCGTCGAGGCACGTCTCGATGCGTAGCCACGTGGATGCAAAGTTACGGTGAGAAGTCGGAGGAAGAGATGCCTCTGCAATGAGTCGAATGAATAGTAGAACTGCCTAAAACAGGCCCGGAGATGTGAAAGCCATTTGTTGGAGCGAAGGATTCTGAGGTGATGCTGCAGTACGGAAACTGATCAGGCACAGAAATGTTGCATGAAGATATCTTCTTGCCTGTAAATAACGGTTACCCCATCAACGGATTCGACCACAGGACACGACTCTGATGGCAGGAAGCAGGACTAAGTTGCTGGCAGGAAACAGCTGGCAGAGCGTTCTGGTTAATATGAAATAATTACAGGCTCCGAAACTAACATCTGGTTGTTCGAAGCTACATTCTTGCAGCGATTACTTAGTGGTGCGATAGGGTCATCAGTGGCGCTAGAACCCGGAAGCTGATCAGGCAGAGAAATGTTGTTTGAAAATGCGTACTTGCCTGGGAGAAGTGGCTGGAGAACCTCTTTAGCCGAAGCGATATCAGGACCGCGACGGCTCCGACGACCGATGACAGCATGAGGCTGAGTCGAACTGAGAAGGTCTCCAATATGTTTTCTAATGCGCGTCGCGGTGCAGCTATTCATCAATAAAACGATTTTCCGACGGTGATAATTCCTCTCGAACCGCAAACTTATATGTAACATAGAGAAGGGATATTATAATGTAAAATGATATTAATAATAGTTTTTTCAGTAAATCCACCATCTTGATTCAAAGTGCACATTCCTAAAAAATATAATCAGGTGAAAGTGTACGCACAAGTTGATCGCAAAACCCTCCAGACTACCCAGTAGTAAGCCGACCTTAAGACCCAGCTCGAGAGGTCTCTTGCTACTGAGCATTCCCGGAACCTTTGAAGGATCCTTTAGGTGGTCGAATGATGTATATGGGTCATTCCATATCAATTGACCGGAGAAATGCATCGGTAAGGTTCGCCAGCACTGATCGCTTTTGCTTGAGGATACGAGATGTTCCCTCCCGAACAATTTTACACTCCTTCTTACCAGCCAGTTCTTTACTCACGTCTGCCTCACGGTAAAACGCTTTTGCTTTCTGCACTATGTCTTCCGAAACACGATGGCCTTTCTTGGGGTAAGAGGAACGGATAATTCCTTTCTCTTTAACGCACTTTTTCATGGTTCGCACTAACCTTTCAGAGCACCGAAATTCTTCTATAGATTGAAATGCACACGATTAGTTCGATAAAAAAAACTGATCTTCGATCAATAGAACTACTTATTTGGCGAACCAGCCTAGGAGGCTGAAAGCCACTATAATAAAGGAAAAAAAAGAACTACTTTTCTGCACTCCATGTTATCACAAACGACTGAAAAACTAAACAGAGTTTATTTTGATCTCACACGATATTTATGAACAAACTTGTAAATTATCATGTAGGCCAAGAAAAACTGCTATTATTTGAAAATTTAAGCGGTGCTTTTCTGTAAGATCTGCCTTGATGAAGTATAACAGATTATATCAGAGTGGTTGAATAAACAAATGTTGAAAACATGATATGTTTAAAAGTGAATATCTCCATGACGCACAGTTTCACAACTCTGAAAAAAGACGGTCAAAAACATTTTCACCCTTTTGTCATCATTTTATCGAGTCGGTTGCTTCAGAAGAGTTGCTCAAAATGTTATTCCGCATCTTTTGAAAAAAAACACGCCTAACCTTTCATAAGGGCTTAACTACGCTTTCATATTCTTACTTTTTCAGCAACGAGATAATGGGTTGTTGTCTTCAACAAAATTGTAGAACAGGTAATTTTAAGGAAAAATGCTGAAGATACTAAGTTTCTAGAGCCTAACGCTAAAGAGATATAAATGGTTTTCTTTCAGCATCACCTAAAAACTGGTTTTTTGAGATAATTAGTACTTTGTTCCAATTTTACGATTTCAATTTGTTCTAAGAAACTGTAAAAATTATTAAAATTAACATTTTTATTGAACACAACAATGCTCTTTGATGACCACATTTTGATATATGGTGATTGAAGTGTCTGTGTGACGTCATAATCAACCGCTTCAAAAAGGGTGGGCGGGTCCTGGCGGGGTCTAAAACAGATTGTATTTGAAAGATTATCTTATGAACAAGTATTTCTGAAATTTTCAGCGTTGGGTACTGAAGGGTACTTAGTAAAACGTCAGTTTGAAATAGTACAGGTTATAAGCCAATTTATATTTCAGATGTAACGTATTGTTCCACAAACTAAAAAAAATATATGCGGGTCCTGGCAGGGTCTCAAATTAATTGTTAATTGTAATTTGGAAGAGTCTGTATGTGGAAGAGTATCTTATGAACAAGTAATCCTGAAATTTTCAGCGTTGGGTACCAAAGGGTACCTGGTTAATTCGTAATACAAAAAAGTTTAGTAGAAGAATACAAAATATGCTGAGAAGTGTTATATTATTTATTTGACAAACAAGCGTCCATAAATAACGAAGCATATTTTAACCTGTTTTAGATACATTAATTGTTATGTTATGTATTCTCCGTGCGAGGAGTAACGATTATGTTGTAGAAGGAGATGTTCGCTCATCACCATGAGGCACCAAGAGTGAAACAACAATGTTTTTTGGCTAGAATGAAAGATGTGAAGAGAAAGTGTTGAAAGGTCCGTCAGAGTGCGGCAGGTAGGAAAATTAACAGATGTTTTGAAAATTGAGCGAAAGGGCATGTATCCAATGGTACTCGAACCATGGACGTCAATCTTTGCCTAACATCCCACTGCGGGTAGGTTGTAGCGACGGAACAAGTCCGCCACTTCAACAGGCAAAAATTGACGCATGGAAAGACGCTCATAACCGCTGATAACGACACCAGTAGAGAGATACAAACGCGCATTATGGCTGACAATCGTGCCTACTTTGGACTCCGAAGGACACCGGATTGAACAAAGTTCAACGAACTACAAAGTTGACCATCTACAAGACATTAATTAGACCGGTAGTGCTCTACGGCCACGAAACATGGACATTTCTAGTGGATGAGCCCTTGGTGTCTTTGAACGGAAGGTGGTGCGTACGATCCACGGTGCAGTGCAGATAGAAGACGGAACGTGGAGGAGGTGAATGAACCACGAATTGCATCAGTTGCTGGGAGAACCTCCCACACATCGCTAAAATCAGTCGACTACGATGGGCTGGGCATGTCGTAAGAATTTCGGACGATAGCCCTGTGAAAATGTTTTTTTGCGCTAACTTTTTTATTTCAATTTTCACCTTTAAGTTGTGTACGAACGAGTTTTAGAACTTTTCAAGACGCGTACTTTGGTTGCCGCCAGCTACAACCAATTAATAGTTATTGAAGTTTTTCTAAAAAAAATATGCCCTTTTCAAATGTTGATTTCTGTTATTAGGGCAAGCACAAAAAAAAGTATAAGACGTCATTTGAAAAGACAACTTATGTTGTTAAACATATGTGAAAACTAGAGATATGTTATTTCTGTATCTTGAGAAACTAAACATTTGAATCTGGGATGGTTTAAGAAGAAAAACTTCAATAATTATTGATTGGTTAACGCTAGGGGCAGTTAATATATCAAAATACGCGCCAGTAAAAGTTCTACATTTCATTTGAATAAAATTTTACGATGGAAATTGAAACAAAAAAGTTAGGACAGAAAAACTTTTTTTTATAGTACACCCATGTTGACGAGGGAAAAGTTGCTCTAAATCGGTCAATTTTTAACCTTTAAAAAAATGGTGGTGAAACTTTAAATAAAAACAAAGGCCCATTTTTTCATGTTGATTAAAATTAGGGTGGTCCCAATTTTCACGAAAATACAAAAATTTACTTTTTTATTTGCAGAAATAGACGTTTACATTCTTGGGCAAAGTTGTAGCGCAGAAAATTTCATCAACTTAGGGTGTACCATAAAAAGTTTTTCTGTCATAAATTTTTGTTCAAATTTCCATTTTTTGTTTAAATTTTGTTTCAAATGAAATGTATAAATTTTGACGGCGCGTATTTTGATACGTTAACTTTGCCCCTAGCTTCAACCAATCAATAGTTATTGAAGTTTTTATTCTGAAACCATCCCAGATTCTTATTCAAATGTAATTTTCTCAAGATACAGAGCTAACATATCTCTAGTTTTCACATATGTTAAACAATATAAATTGTCTTTTCAAATAATGTCTTGAATTGTTTTTTGTGTTTGCCCCAATAATAGAAATCAACATTTGAAAAGGGATTATTTGTTTTTAGAAAAACTTCAGTAACTATTAATTGGTTGTAGCTAGTGGCAACCAAGGTACGCATCTTTAAAAGTTCTAAAACTAGGGGGCGACCCCGGCGTATTGGTTAACATCCATACCTCTCGAGCCTAAGTCACGAGTTCGAATCTCACCCCCGGAGAAGTTACGAAAATGCCCATAAGTGGTGTTTGACTGACTACGACGAGAGATGAACCAGCCCGAGGCTAAAAATCTCGATAATCAAGACAAAAAAAAAAAGTTCTAAAACTCGTTCGTACACAACTTTACAGTGAGAATTGAAATAACAAAGTTAGGGCAAAAAAAAATTTTATGTTACCCCCTAAGTTGATGAGAGAAAATTGCTCTAAATCGGTCAATTTTTGAGCTACAAAAAAATTATATAAAAAAAATCATGAAATTTTCTGCGCTACAACTTTGCCCTAGAATGTAAACGTCTATTTCTTCAAATAAAAAAGTTAGTTTTTGTATTTCCGTGAAAACGGGTACTACCCTAATTTTAACCAACATCAAAAAATGGGTCTAAGTGATACAAACCTTGTTGTAGAACATCACTTTGCTGTAAAGTTTCAAGTTTAGGCGCTGGGAGCATGTTTCTTCGTAAATTCGTGATCTGGACCATAGTGCACTGCAAGAAAAAAACGGCGAACGTAATTTTTCATTGATTTGGCGTTCAACATCCAGTTCTCTAAGCGCATAGAAAGGAATGTTTCGTTCATTGTTTGGTTGCTCCGTTTCACAAATAATGTAACACTTGTTTTTTTCAGCTGCACATTGGTTAAACATTTATAAGATAAGAATATTTGAAAGATTTAACAAGGTAATGGAATCTGAACAATATCCATCCTTAATCTATAAAAAAAATGGTTTTCGTGTTGAGTAACCCCAGTAATTTCATACGAACATTAAAACTGAGAAGGAAAAAAAACTGATATTAGCGTATGTGTCCTAGCCTAATATGCAGCGATTGCTCTTAAATTATTTGAGTTGTAAACGATATTCATACACTTGTAATGAAAAGCTATTTGATAATTTGTCTCATTTAAAGTAACGAAACTTTTTTTTTATCAGGTAAAACCGTTTTTTTGAGAGATTTGGAAGTTATATAGGTCGAAAAGCACCAAATTGGGTCTATTCATGGATGCAACTTAGTCCCATCCTTTTAAATTCACACATTAATGTATCCATGTGAACAGTTATTTTGTAAGACTAAATATTTACCTGCACTTAGTAATTCAGAAAGCACCAAAAATGAAAAAGTGCCACTAAATTATTAGGCTCGTGCCAACAGTCAATGTGATCAGCATTAAAAATTAGGAATGAGCAATAAAGATGAGAAAAGATCTCGATAATCTATTGTGACCGGTAAATCATATCAAACAGCGTCATTGCAGTATGTGCAATTAAATATGGCAGTATTTCCGCCAAATTATAATTTGAGCACTAAACTATTCTGCATATGTCTTTAATTTTGTTGATTTTCCCATAAAACAGTAAAATGAGCAATGGATAAATAAATATCCATTGCTCATTTTACTGTTTTTATGGGAAAATCCAACAAAATTAAAAGACATATGCGAATAGTTTATGCTCAAATTACATAATTTGGCGAGAAATACTGCCATATTTAATTGCACATATACTAATAGCTGTTGCTTTATTTGACAGATTTACCGGTCACAATTAGATTATCCGAAGATCTTTTCTCATCTTTTATTGCTCATTCCTAATTTTTTAATGCTTGATCACACATTATTTGTTGGCACAGGCCTTAATAATTTAATGGCACTTTTTTCATTTTTTATTGCTCAAATCTCTCTTTTAATTGATGATTAATTATGCTGCCATTTTGTAAGGAGCAACTGTTATCTGTATATGTTGGCTTCATTATTGTATATTTCTCCATTCTCTTTTCTTTTTCTTCAACTTTCTCGGCACATGTTGCTGTTCATTACTTGGTTTATCGGTTCAATATAGCCAAACTTAGATCGTTTGACTGTCGTGAAGATAATCTGTTTAGCTTGATCCTAAAAAGTTAAGAAAATCGATAATTTTGTGCAAGTGTGAAGCTATAAATTGATTTGCAGTGTCTAAACTGGTTTGGAATATATCGATCATCATAAATGCAACGTGTTTTTGTCAATTATTGTTGAATAGATTACATGTTCGTACTTGTACCGAATGATGAGACATGTTGCTACAATCATCCCGTAACCATATTTGCCACAAAATAGCGTCAAATAAAACCAAAACTGTACATACTAAACATCTCGCCTGCTGTGTAATACTTTGAAACTTGTCGCCTTGAAACACCACTGCCAAAAACTGCTAAACGTGAGCATCGAAATCGGAAACAAGATGTCTACCAAGTTAACGCTTGGGAAATAAAAGTTGCAGCATAAATCGCTCCAATCCACCATAAATCATATTCCCATCATCCAGCAGCTGTTTGAGCGATTTGTTTCTTCTCTCTCTTCAAAGCGATCGACATTTCCCACCCTTTCTTAACTTCTTCCTTCCGTTTTCCAGCTACACACCCACACGGGTTGTTACTGGAACCCAAAATGCCAGAAACTTGGCTGAAAATCAGGCAAACATTGAAGCTTCCGTTATTGCGAGTCGATTGGCTTGCTCGTTGGAGTGTTCCGTAGCACAGTGGAGTCAATGAAATAATAACCTGATCGTTAGTCCATGATGAACGTTATGATATTTTTTTGACAGTGAATTTTGGATGAAGGACTTAATGTTATTGCATTCAATGAAAACTGATTGGAAATATACAAAAATAAAAATAAATGAGACTAAAATTTTGTTCATATTTTTTCAAAAATGCCATTTATTTATACAGGCTCAATCAATTAATCTTCTTTTTAATATGCATCAATGATTATAAAAATGAAGTTAAGAGAGTAAGAACCAATTACAAGTGGCCACCGCGAGGATTTTGGGAGTAACAATTTTATTGATAGATAAAGGGAGCGTAAATTTAAAGTTGGATCTACAAATCATATACTTTTTTTTTAGTTCTAGATGTCAATTATAACTGTCCATATTTATGTCCAATTGTCCATTTGTCCAAAGAAGTAGGAAAGAAACGAAAATACTGGAATCAAAAAACTAAAATGAGTCATTCAGCCCAATGCGGTATAAATGAGCGTTAGAAGAATGCTAAACCTAGACTTCTTCGACACCCTACGGATGATGGAATGTTTCCATCGTCCAAAATCTCCTTTATTCCATTTATCTGCCAGCTAAAAATAGGAAAATTTCGAGTCGTAAATAAATACATCTCCTGCAATAGTTCCCACCTGTGAAAACGAGTCTCTCATTGCCCGGAATCGAGGAATGAGAAGACCCATACAATGTGGATGATAAAATAACGCCGATAAGATGAAGCACCTAGAAGTCCGGGTATTTTCCTGCAAAGGGCTTTACCAGCCTCAAGGAGTGAATAGCCCCTATAGAACTGAAACTATCTGAGAAAAGAACGACCTGATTCTGTAGAAGTTAGGTAATAATTTGTAGCGAAAAGGGTTTCTCACATCAAATTGCACCACGGAAAAAAACGCTGTAAAAAAATCCCTAGTTAACAGGTCCTTTTCAAACACTCAGACAATAAAATATAACCCATTAGTAAGGTTTTGACATACCTATTTTATTCAACTACAATACCATAACTGTACGCTCGCTTACTTACCTTACCGATCAGACTAAGGCCGGCGTGGCCTCTGCTGTACACAGAAGTTGTCTCCATTCTATTCGGTCCATGGCTGTCACTCGCCAGCCTCGCTGTCTGCGGAGGGTCCGCAGGTTGCCTTCTACTTGATCGATCCAGCTTGCTCGTTGCGCGCCTCTTCTTCTTGTACCTGTCGGTTCGTTTTCGAGAACCATTTTCACAGGGCTGTCGTCCGACATTCTTACGACATGTCCAGCCCATCGTAGTCGACTGATTTTTGCGATGTGTACGATGGGAGGTTCTCCCAGCAACTGGTGCAATTCGTGGTTCATTCGCCTCCTCCACGTTCCGTCTTCCTTCTGCACTCCACCGTATATCGTACGCAGCACCTTCCGTTCAAAGACTTCAAGGGCTGTACGCTCGCACTTTACGCTTAACTTCACTCATTGGGTCCTGTACAACATCTGGCTGCAGGTTCTCCTGTATGGAACCCCATTTTTTTCATGTCTTCCTCAGGATTGGTCCACCTTGGGATGCTTACGTAGTGCTTGGTTCATAATAGTTCCGGTGTGTTGGGGGGCTCATGTCCTTGGCTACGAAGGTGACCCCGTTAGCTTCGTGCCACCCCAGGACAACATTTGAATAGTAGATCCGTCCAGAAGATCGTAGGGCCCTCGTGTTGCTTCAACAGAGGAAACAGACGCTTCTGTAGACACTCCTTGAGGTAGATCTCTCCGTTCACGGTCCCGGTAGTCACGAATGGCGCACTGAGCAGATCGCTTGTCAAATCATGTATTTCATGGCAAACTTTGAAAGTTTGTGCTTCCTTACTTCCTCCGGAATATCAAACTTGTGCTGGATGGTGGAGTCTGCTTCGAGCAGAGACCGGTCTCATTATCTATTGTTCGGTTGCGAGAGTGGTCAAGTGAACGAAGAAAAAATAAAAAGTTAAATTGATTCCTGGTGAGATCATGATTGGTTGGGTAGTTGGTTTTGACCCGCACCAATGGTGTACCATACTCGCCATAACACCATATCTAGTTCTCAATGAAAAGAATGAGAGTTAGTTGAGTTTGGTAGACAAACAAGTGCAAGCCGGTTGAGCCAAGAACGGCCACGGTGTAGGAAATGTTGATAAAACATTCGGCGGAGGAGGTTGACATTCTGAAGAAAACGAAAAGGTAGCGAGGATATTGATGGGTTGGAAAAATTAAATTCGAGATATGATGCTATTTTCGTTCACCTGATATGCCATATGGGGCATAAGCATGACCGGTTTGGATAAGCATCATTAAGATACCTTGGAAGAAGCAGAATACCAACCAGTCGGACCATACAAAGCATTTTCAGACAATTGAGAGGTGGTACACCCAAAAATTGAAATTGTAGCAAAAAATGCAATTGCAGCTTTTGCAATCATATCTTGAGAAATCCGCATGATTCTTAAAAGGCAATTTTCCCATCAAGTTCACCAAAGCTTTTTATGGTATCAACAAAGCCATGCAAGTGTGTGCAAGCTGTTATCGCTGTGTGCTTAGTGCCTCGACAGTTGCAGCAACCGTTGGGTTTATGTTCAACCGTCAATAACTTCTCAATATGGGTGAGACAATGAAACAGAACTACGCTACGCCATTTGCCATTGTTGCTATTCCACTGTCAAGTGTTCTATTTTATTTTCACTAGTTATCACACTCTCATCATCCTCTCATCAAGTCACCATGCATTTTATGTAATAAACGAAGCCATGTGAGTGTGCGCGACCGACATTTGCTTCATTGTTGTAACGTTGAGTACTTCGACAACCGAAGCAACTGTAGGGCTTTTATTCCAATTATCTCAACTTGTCATGGTGGGTAGATGGATACAATACAGAGCCGTCACGCTGACGGCCACGGTTTAAATCTCAGTTGCGGATCGAGATTTGTTTTTTGTGAGCCATTGAATTTAAACTGAACAACCCCACGCACACATTGAATTTTTCTAACCGAATTGATGTGTTGCTTTTTAGCCCACGACCAATGTTGCATGTTTTTCTCCAAGTTACGATCCATTTCGAGAAATGAAACCAAATCATGCAACATTGCACTACAATCTTGCTTTTTTATTTTGGGTGTAGGTGCTCTCAAGAACGGAGAGAGAAACAGCTTATTGTAATCTTTTTATTCACCTGTATTATATGAATTATATTATATGATCACATCAATTATCAAGATGAATGCTGATCCATCGAGCCCTACCCTACTAACATAGCAAAACTTTCTTCCTGTGACCTTTGTGGGGATGCAGAGGTAAACTCGGTCCCTAAACAGTAAATTTCTCACTAACATTCCTTCCCTATTTCCGGCACCATTATTCATTATTCAAGAAATTTAGTCAATGAAACGTGGGCTGTGAGGATTTTCGGTTACTCCCAGCCTCAATGGATTCATTTTGCAATTTCACTGATTCTGATCAACCACGGAGTTGCAACCAATGCTACGCGCAGTAACTCAAGCTAAGCTAATATCAAACTTGTGCTGGGCGGTGACGAACAGTAGCCCCGGAAGCTGCAGGAAATCCATGATGGGACAAGAAACTAATGAGAGACGCGTTTTACTGTACGATTTCGAGTTGTTTTTACGATGTTCCCAATGCAAGAGTTGAAGGTTGTTTGTTTGATTTGTTTTGTTGATTTGCGACACTTTACTCATTCGTGTGTATTCGTGTCGCACGATGAGAGTTGGGGATTTTCCAGGTGCTTGAGCAAAATCAATTCACGACGTTGCTCTTTGGGTGACGCCATTTTTTTTCAATTTCTTAAAAACTAACAGTAATAAAAATACAACAACAAAAAAACTTTTTAAACTAAAGGGTGTCCACAGTTTAATTGCATCACCTTCAATAAGCTGTAACATTTTGCCCTTTGGGTTGATTTTAACGAAATTTTGGCTGAAATGACCTCAGCGTGTATTGTTTACAGTGATTTTCATTGTGAAATGTGTCGCAATTTCGAAAATGGAGTCGAAGGAACAGCAAAGGCGCGAGAACATTTTGCACACGCACCTCGACAACCCACTTCTTTCGCACCGAGCTATCCGAAAGATTCACTAGTCTACAGCGTCTCGTGTCATATAACGTTTTCGAGGAAGCGATATAGAAAGTGTTCCGTATTGTGAAGAATGACAAGCGAAGAAGAAGAATGAATGTAGAAAAGCTGTTCCGTACGGGATGTCGTGAAGCGATTCCACAAAGCGAGTGAGTATGCTGCGTTCATTTAAACACATGAACAATGAAACACACTTAAAAGCGGACTTTAAACAAATTCCCGGTAGCCAGTATGTGACTGCGAAAGACAAGTTCAATGTTCCAGAGTATTTCAGGAAACAGCAAGTGTCAATGTTTCCCAAGAAATTTATGATTTGGCAGAGGATTTGTTCGTATGGTAAACGGAGCAAGCCTTACGTGACAACTTCAACTGTAATTGGTCAAGTATACATGAATGAATGCCTGAAAAAACGACTGGTACGGTTTCTCAAAACATACAACGTTCCTATAATTTTTTGGACGGACCTAGCATCAGGATGATCTGAAGTGGTACAAAACGAATGGTGACAATTTCATGCCAAAGGATCTTAATCCCCCAAACTCTTCAGAGTTGCGGCCAATTGAAAAATATTGGGCTATGATGAAAAACGAATTTATGCCCAATACTCAATGGGTAATTTTCTACAGCGTTTTGTCCATGATGCAATTTGATGTGGGATATCCTTTAAAGTGTATTGCCACTTATTCCGCAACAAATATGGAACAAGGAGCGTGGAGTTTCCGATTGGCGCTCAATTGGCTCCATTGTCAATGATCCATCCTTTTCTTTCTGTTGTGAAAAGAACGATTGATAATTTATCCAAAGAATTTTAAAATTATAAATGGAGTCCAAACATGTTTCTTCTTTATCAGGTAGGTAAACTGTTTGGATTGTTGAGGTGTCGCTTTCCCAAAAATCGTCATTTTTATTTTTTTTGTTTGAATATATAGAAAACATTGGCAATTGCTCGCTGTTTCTGATTTAAAACGAGACTGAAGGCACGCTTATAGAAAAATGTGACACAGTTGTTTAGAAAATCATACTTTTTCATAATATTTAAATCGATTGTATGCAAGACATTCCATCATAAATTTAAAAAAAATGTGATTCATCTGTGCGAATATTTTGAAAAACTTTGGTTGAGACATAGCAAGCCAAACAATGCATTAGGTCCTATGTAATGTTTGTGTCAAATCGAGAAAAATAGGATTGTAAATTTTGATTTGTTTTTTATATCGTTATTGTAAATTAATCATGTAATCTTTAATTTTTGCATGGTTTTCAACGTAAGCCGTCGTCAAGATCACAAAGAAAAAGTTGGTTTTGAAGTTTACTATGATTCTAGTTGTGTAATTGAGACATTTGTTACTTAGGACCAATTGCATTTACATGTGTAGATTGGACCGGTTAGATTGGTCTTCTGTCAAGTTAGAATGTAAAGGGTGATACGGTCAAAATTTGGTCAAGGGAAAACGCGTGTAAATCGGTGAAATCGTTTATTTAAAAAATCAAATTAAATTTCTTTTTCAAGTTCAATTAGTATAAAATTCAGGAAAAATATTCAGTTAGGCTTCCGCTTTTCCAAATCCGAATTGCCGGGCCTTACGCTTGACCCCTGCCATCAGATTTTGTACAGCCACCTTGTCCACCTTCTTCGCCGCAGAAAGCCAGTTTGCCTTGAACTGCTGCTCGTCCTTAGCAGTTTTTTTGGTCTTCTTTAGGTTCCGCTTGACAATAGCCCAGTATTTCTCAATTGGGCGGAGCTCTGGCGTGTTGGGAGGGTTCTTGTCCTTAGGAACCACCTGCACGTTGTTGGCGGCGTACCACTCCATGGCCTTTTTACCGTAATGGCAAGATGCCAAATCCGGCCAAAACAGTACGGAACAACCGTGTTTCTTCAGGAAAGGCAGCAGACGTTTATTCAAACACTCTTTCACGTAAATTTCTTGGTTGACAGTCCCGGAAGCTATGAAAATGCTGCTTTTCAAGCCACAGGTACAGATGGCTTGTCAAACCAGATATTTCTTTGCGAACTTTGACAGTTTCGTGTGCTTGAAAATATCTGCTACCTTTCCCCTTCCTTTTGCCGTATAAAACTCCTGTCCCGGAAGCTGCTTGTAGTCGGCTTTGACGTAGGTTTCGTCGTCCATTACCACGCAGTCAAACTTCGTCAGCATCGTCGTGTACAGCCTCCGGGATCGCGCTTTGGCCGTCGTATTTTGTTTATCATCGCGATTTGGAGTCACTACCTTCTTGTAAGTCGATAGTCCGGCTCGTTTTTTGGCTCGATGCACGGTTGTAGACGATACACCCAGCTTATTTGCGGCATCTCGGAGAGATAGGTTAGGGTTTCGCTTGAAACTACCGGCAACTCTCTTTGTCGTCTCAGCGGCTTCCGGTTTTCGATTTCCCCCCGATCCAGACTTGCTGGCTGTCGACAAACGTTCCCCAAACACTTTAATTACATTTGTAACGGTTGATTTGGCAACTTTTAGCGATTTTGCCAACTTTGCGCGCGAGTAGCTCGGATTTTCGCGATGCGCGAGCAAAATTTTGATACGCTGTTCTTCTTGCTTGGACGGCATTTTGACAACTGAAGAGTGAATTCCAAAATCAAAATAGGAGCAACATTCTACACACACACACCTTTAAAATGAGGGGTGTTCAGGTTTTTTAAATGCAAAATTGAAAGAAATACGTCAAGTTGATATTGACCAAATTTTGACCGTATCGCCTTTTACATTGGACTTTTTTGATTACGATAAGGACTAATAAAAAATGTTCACATTAGCTTTCTTCTAGCTTTACCTTTGTACTCTTGTTATTTGTAATTCACCCAGCAAATAGGTTTCAAAACAGGCATAAAAAGTGTGTGAAAATTTCTTTAAAAAGGATAATAAAAGCTTACCGTCCAACACCGTGTAATAACGGACCAACGCATCTAATTTTGTTATTCTTGTGCCGCAACAAAGCTTATATTAGAAAATAAGATGCATTAGTCCTTTATTGATTGAGGTTTGTGCCGATTTGTGCGATTTTCGATTGAATAAATATGTAGCCGATGAAATATGATGGGCTACTGTTTGCTAAATGCAAGAATTAGGGGGTTCAAGAGTTCAACAATAAAGCTAATACAGAACTACTGTGAACATTATTTTACTAGAGCATACCGCAATCACAATAGTCCAATTTACATTCTAACTTGGCAAAAGACCAATCTAACACGTCCAATCTAAAAACGCAATAGGTCCTAAGTAACACATGTATCAATTGCACGCCTAGAATCACACTAAACACCAAAGGAAACATTTTCTTTAAAATCCTGACGACGTTTTACTTTGAAAATCTTACAAAAAATAGAAATTACACAATTGAGTTGCAATTACGATTTGAAAAATGAATATTAAAATTTTCAATCTTATTTTTTCGATTTGAGATAAATGTTTGAGATAAAAGTAGTTAAATATTATCCACCCAAACGAAAAACTTGTTGCTTGTTTTCATTCTTCGAACAATCAGAACACGCGTTTTGAGAAGAAAACATGTAGGTCCTATGTACATCTGTCAAAATTTTAGACAAACATTGTACATTGGACAAGCGATGACAAAAGTCCCATGTACAGAGCTGTGTGATATCAGACGGCAGGTACATTGGAAGTTTTGTTATCACTCGTATTTTGCTTTTTTTTTTAATCTTAGAGCATAATTTCAAAATAATTCATAAAAAAGTAATGGATTTCTGTCCGAATCGATATTCAACTCGATTTTGTTTATGTTGTTACTTAGGACCTTATGCAATGTTTGGCTTGATAGTTGAACGTTGATGCGTTTGTTAGATAAGTAGGTTGAGTATTTTGATCAGCCGTTTCAACTGATATTTTCAAAAGAACCATCTACAACCAAAGGGAATAAGTGTAGTTGGAGGTCAAGCCCATTTGACGATTATTCAGAAAGCGTTAAAACAGCAAACGTCTTACTAGGCTTATCTTAACAACCGTTTTACTAGATAAATATCGTTTCAGCTAATTTACTTAATGAATTATGATTAAAAGTGTAATCCACCGCTGCATATTAAGCTGAGTCAACGGACCACCGAAACAACTAAATGCAGCCAAAAGTTTGTTAAATACTTCCGGTCATTTGAATTGACGGGTAATTATTAGTGTATTTATAATAATCAGAACGTTTGAGAGAGATAAATGATAATGGGTTAGTTCATTTTACAAAAAATATTTTTAGGTTCTACTATCAATCAACAGTTTCTAGTTCCTCAAGTTTTATTGGTAAGTAGTTGCTGATTGTGACATAGGCGTAGCCAGGATTTCAAATAGGGTGGGGCAAGAAATTTATTTAGAGAGAGAGAGAGAGAGAGAGAGAGAGAGAAAGAGAGAGAATTACACCGTCTTCAATCGGAGGTTGCACATACTGAACACATTTCATTATACAACGGACAAAACAACGCTCGATGAACCAGTAGAGTAGGGACATTTTCAAGTTCCACCGGCTAGTGCAGAAATCTAGCCCTCACTTTGTGATAATCCGCCTGAACGACGGGTGGATTATCTTCTCTACACTTACCCAAAATACTTTTCAATACCCGTCAAATTTTGGCAACAAGATTCAACAATTCTAGGCTTGTTCTAGAATTTAAAAAAAAAAACAGAAGAGATTTTGAAAACCTTAGATTTATCACATGCTTCAAAATCGAACCGCATAAAATAGCAACCATGGTAAAATCTAGCGGGTACTGTCATGTGTCGAAATATTCACTTTAAAGTCTTGTTGGATTTCTGTACAGTATAACCACCGATTTTGTTCACAGTTTGTACTGAAAATATACTTTTCCTCCACGACCCTCTCACCCACACTGAAAATTAAATTTTGATTTTATTACGAAATCGAAGGTAAGACTACCAAATCTATTCGTTGTATTCGTTGTAAATAGATTCGTACTTTTCAAGAAGCTGCTTTCGTACTCAATGCCACACGCGTAACTGTCTAAAACACGAAGCATTTATTGGCACAGAAAGAAAATTCGTGCATTGTACGAAAACAATATAAACTACTACGAATATTTTGTTATCAATAACAAAGAAACTCTGGTGGTTGCATGACTGACTGACAGATCTTCTATATGGCCCCAGTATGTAATTGAATAAATAAATGAAAATAAATCAATGATTTCAGCACACCTGTTTTGGCAACCCTGCTAGTGCCCATACTGAATCGCCGAATTCATATTAACTTACGTTGACACAGGCGAAAAATCGTGCTATAAGAAGAAAGGTTCGGGTTACCGTGAGTTGCCTACCTACCTATCTTACAGCTAACATAAATACTAAGACCAAATTAAATTACTATTGTTGCACAGGAATTACGATAGTGTCAGAGAAAAAAATAGAGAAGAAGAAACTTAGCTGAAACGAAAAAGGAAACTAAAACTGTGAGTAAAATGCTCGAAAATTTTAACCTTATTACTTACTCTAAATTTAAATTAAATATATTACAGTTTGATCTGTTGTATAACAAGATACAGAAATAGTTTCTCTCGAATCCAACTTGATCCGAACAACATCTGACTAGCAATACCAACATGTATGAGTGCGATTGAAGAGAAGCAGCAATTGGTTGATCTTCATGATATTCATTTCGTGTACTGTACAAAGAGGTGTAATGATAGCATTTCACCAGATGACAAGCATTAAGAATGTTCATACAATTTACGAGACATTTGTTCTATGTATATATTTTGTTGTTAGAAGGCACGAAATGCATCTACACAAGGGACTTTTAACAAATCCCTAAATCACAATTTTCAATGGATTCGCATAGATTGTTCTTAAGAAGCTTCTATAGGATTGGTACAGTTGTAAAAATTAAAAGTTTACGAAAAAAAAGTTTGCTTCGAGCATCGGCTGTGAATGGTTGTGTCGATGTTTTTTTATGCACTATTTTGTTATATGGCGCGTTTCGTATTGTTTCGGTTATCTATAATTCGGCGATGTGAGTAATCGAGTGAGCACAGAAAAATAAACAACAAATATGCTTCCTGGTGAGATTTGGGGGTTCGCCCGGCTGGTGATCCGGTGGTGGGGATCACAATTAATTGTGATCCATAATATTGGTTTGCCATGCTCGACGTACCACCATATCCTGGAGCAAGCAACCCACTATCCCAATTTGGGATTGGCTCCAATAGCACTTTAAAAAAAAATAGAGGTGGGTTATATCTAGGATATAAGCGCAAGTTTAACGTAGGACCTGCATTCGTGCGAGGCAGGCGCTTGTTATTGTATTAGTTTGAGATCACCAGTTTTTTTCACATTGAGAATGTATGCTAGCCCCAGGCATCATCTGGTGGTTCTCTGTGTAATAACAGCTCATCTGGCAACAACGGAGTAGCAACTTCGGGTGGTCAATCATGTTTATTATCTTACTCATGCTCATAGCAACGGATAAAATCTTCGAATGGGATAAAACAACTGCTGTCTTGTTTCTAAAACTGGGATATGAGTCGTTTCGTCTCGCCCGTAGAATGTCATATTTTAGAAAAAATTTAGTCTTTACTATTTAAAAAAAATTCTCAGGGATGTCCACTTTTTGCACTTTTTTGCTACATTTTGCCAGAAAATCAAGGCAACTTCACGCTTTTTCATTGAGGCAAAGGGTCAATATAATCAAACATTAACACTAAATAATAAAAAATTGAAACCAATACTAAAATTATAAAAAAATTATTCGAAAGTTAGGGGCAACGGCCCCTCTGCTCTCTCTGGCTACGCCTATGGATAGTGACAAACATGTTTTTTTTTATATTATATTCTTGTACTCTTATTCTTCACACCTCTACATCATTGTGCAAATTCAAAATAAGTTAACATTATAGCAACCTCTTCATGAAATATTTTATGGTTCGATAATATAATAGGGTAAGGGGATGTAATGTTAGCCTAGCTCCTTCATTCGGCCTATGTACCAAACGTGTCATTAATTTAGCGATAATCAACAAAATCATGTTGCTATTGGCATGATAGATGTAATCCGAAGCAATTGAGACAATATTAATCATCTTATAGTTGTTCACTTCCGCGTAATTTTCGGTTTCTTGAACTTTTGGGGCATCATGATTTCACTGGTTATGCTGAACAGATAATCTACTCGATTTCAAGTGATCTAAATTTGGCTTAATTGAATCGACAAAGCAAGTAATGCAGTCTGGATGTGCAGAAAATAGTTACACGTAATAAAATAATTGTTCATATAGGTAAAATAACAATGATTTTACAAAAAAATCATGGACCCAATGTTGGGGACATATTTTTTTGTATGTTCCCATATATGGCCTGTTGAATCAATAACGTAATAAAAAAGTTGCTATTGGGAAAATTTCAAGTGGAAATGCATGAATTTACGATTGTTTATATTCATGTGGCTCATCTAAAACCCAAATCGAATAATTTAATAAAAAACAGGGTGCAAACCATTTCAACTTCTAAACAAGACTACTCCTATAGATATCACCTTTCTTCCACTGTCGCACTGGACTATGGTCACTAAATTTATCCTTGATTATTATACATGTCAGACTAATTTTGATTAAGTTTGATATGCAGAGTGCTCCACTGAGCGTAGCCCTCCTTCGTGTAACATATATAGACGCAAAGACGACGCAGAAATAAAATAATAATAAAAAAAAGTATAAATATTCAATGTGGTGATTTTCTCCAAATTATTCTTTCGCGAACTTTTGCGTTCTCAGTACGTGGGAGGGAATGAACTGGACTGGAGGGAGCTGCTTTTTTATGCTATTCGGCTGGGAGCAACGGAACTCGAAAAATAGCTTACTTTTCGCATGATCCAGTTCAGGCAAGGTCAAGATTTGCTAAGTTTAGACTGAAAACGCTCTATTGTTCTTGCAGGATGAGAGACTTCCATGTGTTCCATTTTTGTATTTGATTAAAATCGGAACTGCAAATTGACAGTTCAAGCACTGTGCAGTGAATTATTTCGCAAACATGTAACGTTCAATGATTATCTGAATTTGTATTTCAAATCACAGCTTTCATTAAAACATCGAAAACGTTTATTATGACTCCACTCATGGCGCTTTTGAGGGAATCAACAAATTTCACACCTCAGTGCATTGGAACATGACCCTTGCAAACGGGGATGCGAATGTTGCTGCTTCGACTATGTGTGGTAAAGAATTTGGCTGTACGCCGTTGATCAATTCGTGACTAAGAAACTCAACCGTAAGCCTCCCATACCTGTTTGGTCTGTTAAAACAAAACCAAACAGCTTCTGGCGGTTCGTAAACAAACTATGGAAGGAAGTCGGTTATCCCTCCACTATGACTGACAACATTCTTGAAGTTGACTCTGTCGTGATATCGCCAACTTGTTCAGCAGTTTTTTCTGGGAGGAAACTCTAGATACCGAGGGCTTGGAAGCTGCTACTAGCAATGCTTCCAACTTGTCTGTATTTGGCTCTGCATTCACTATCCATAGTGATATGGTAATTTCAGCCGGGAAGCTGATAACAATTTCAACTAGATGTGGTCCTGGTGATATTCCTTCAACTATCTTGTAGCGTTGCCTAAACACACTTGCTGCATTCCTGGATACGTTCTTCAATTTGTCATTAACTTCCGGTGTGTTTCCTGTATGCTGAAAAGAGTTGTGTTTTCCTAATACACAAAATGTGATTCAAACGGTGTGTTGCCATCTATCGTGGGATTGCTGTACTAAGTGCTGTATCCAAGCAATTCGAACAAATTGTTCTTCAAAGGCTGGTCCATGACTTTTCACAGACTAAAGCCTGTTCACGTTCAATTTTCGACACTTTTCTTTCAGTCAAGATTAGGAATTACTTCAAGGATCGCTGAAACGTTGCACTTATATGATAGCTGAAACTCTCGATTTTATTACGTGGTTCAACATGTTTACATTCTTTTAAAATTCAGTAAAATTGCATCGAATCAACTGGTAGTGCGCAAACGCATTTTTTACGAACGAAATCCAAATTTATCGGAACGCGATCTTTCCAAGATACAGAAACTGCCAAAAAGTACCATGTTTTGAGTTTATAAATCATTTGGCTAGCGCTTCACTGTTGATCTAACACTGCTGATTAGCTTCAGCACAGGCTGTTTGCCAATGATTTTTGATACTTTTTCCAATCTCTTTCAAAAGTTTTGATGGAATCCGCTGCCTTAACATGTTGGCACTAATATGCCTTTGTCAGAGCCCAAACAGTTTTAATCGGTTTTACCAGGGGACAGTTTTGAGGATTCATCTGCTATCTGGGTACGAAATCGATTCCATTGGCTTTGTACCAGGATACAGCACTGATGCCAAATCCGGACAGTGCTGTTCTGGATAATTATGTTTCGGGACATGGGTAGCAAGCTCCAAGAGTTCATGAACGTAAACATCAGCATCATTCATCAGCAACATCATTTTGTGTCTTTGCTCGGTCGACGCTTCTCATCGAAGTTGCCAGCTTTTTGGCCACATCTCGACGGACGTATCTTTCTAACGAGCGAAAGTTTGCGTGATTTTTCGGTCCAGGTATTAGTCCACAGGGCCCGGTTTACGTCCTGATTTTTGCTTATCTTCTCCGTGCTCCGTTACACCTTCTCGTCAACTCGCCAGCGAAACATTTTGATAAAGGCACCATTGGTTCACGATCGGTGTTAGAGCAAGATAAAGATTGTGTATCGACAAATTAGCTTTGCATAGGCATCCCTACAATACACCAGCTGCGAGTGAGATTCTCTCTCACTTGCCCGTTCTACCTATTTACACGCAGCTACTGTTCGAGTCAGCTGTGTGGTCCGTATAGAATAGAGAAGCTGAATTGGTCGAAATAAATCGTCGCGGAGTAAACACCGTGTTTACTTCAGTCACTCAGTGTTCGCGAAATAAACGTGTTTTCTTTAAACAGTGTTTATACACAGTGTCCGAAAATACTTTCCGCGACGGCGCGAACAATCGGTTTGCGATTTTCCGGGGAAATGCTTCGCATTTTCATGAAAAATATATGCACCAGCACTTGAGACTCACAGGGTTATATATTGAAATGTAAACAATGATACACAGTATTGATTGGCCCTTTAAACATAATCTGGAAGCAACTGTGGCGTAGTAAAATTGTGCTTAGACTTTCTGGGACACCCTATGTTGTGGTAAAATTAACCGAAGTTTTGCGTAGACATAGTTTATTTTGTATTGTTTACACTCTGTGAGTTGATTTCATTAGGTGCGTATCATAAAACGCTTCGAAGAATGTCTGACTGTTGATCGGAAGCAAAGATCCGAAAAAAGCGCTCAGGTCAACGAGAACGATCACAAACGCGTGGTTGAAGCCTTTAAATGGAAATCGAGCGCCTCAGCTCGAATGTAGCTAAAAAGTAACATTTGAGCAAGACTTTCGTGCAGAATACCAAAACTCGAACTGTACTACACGGTAAGATCAGTTTACCCAAATATGGGTGAAAAATACCAATTATCGCGAAAAGTGCATATACCCATTCATGGGTACGTTACTACAGGGTGCGGCAGAAAATAATGCGAAAATGTTCAAACTTGAGTATTGGATTAATTCGTGTAGCTAGTGACTAATTTCTGTCGAAGTGTATTTGTTTTTGTTTACTTTGAAGTGTTTCATCCTAACATTCTATTTGTTTTATTGAAAATTCTTCAAAATGTTCGCGAAAGAAGTGATCACCAGTTTGATGCTCGCCCAGAAGAAGCCGAAAGAGATTGCCAAGTAGGTAAGGTGCCATTTGGCAACAGTTTCAAACTAAACATGTGTTTTGTTCGTTTTTTACTCCGATAACTACAATTGCCGCTGTAGTTTTTGCTTGAAAAGGGACATATCTTATGTGAAAAACTCTCAGAAATTGAATGGTGCTGGTTTCATGCTGTGCAGATGTCGAGAAATAGTTTATTTCGCCCCATTTCACCCTAAACATGTGTTTTTCATCAGTTTTCACTACGGTAACTACAATTGCCGCTATATTTTTTGCTTGAAAAGGAACATATCTTACGTAAAAAACACTGCAGTGCACTGGGAGATCAAATGGTGCCAGCTAAGCATGTTAATAGTTTTCAACTAAGATAGAAGTTAAAACACATAATTAGACCCTTTCGGGCCTGTACGTAAAAGTGTATTGTTTGAATTTAACAATCACTGGCATCACTGGTCTTGGACTTAGAGTCTGTGACATCTGGTTCCGGTTCACTGGTTCCAGACTCAGAGTCTGTGGCGTCTTCGGGTTCATCGGAGTCGCTGTCCTCGTTCTGCATTCCTATATTTTCAGCAAAATAAAATTTCATTTTTCGCATAAATCCTTCACTTTCTTGAGATGCATGCTTGACATTTCGGCGTTTTGATGTTGCTTCCATGTGAGCCATTTTCGGATCAGACCACGCTAACGACATGTGTATAATGTCCGTCAAATTGTAAAGAATTTGAGTTTGTGACACGTCTTCCTCCATCTCTTAACAAGTATACTCATATGCCGGAATTGATTGAGCGATTAGTAAGTATACAAACTAAAACTGAAAACATTTTATATAACAAAAGCAACACAAATATCTAATGTATTGGTTTCAATTCCAGCCGTACCCACTTAGCTTCATTGACGAGCAATCAGGAGAACGTTGTCATAAACGCTATAAGCATGCCCGGCTACAGCTTTTGTGGAAAACTTCCCCCGAGGACTATTTGACGTATGTTTAGGGTGAAATGAGGCGAAATAGACTATTTTTTGACCTCTGCATAGCATGAAATCGGCGCCATTCGATTCCTGAGAGTTTTTCACATAAGATATGTCCCTTTTCAAGCAAAAACTTCAGTGGCAATTGTAGTTATCGGAGTAAAAACTGAACGAACACACTGAATTCGGGTGAAATGAGGTAAAATGAGCCACTTCCAATGCTCTGCACAGGATGAAGTTAGTGGCAATCGATTTATTGGCGTTTTTTCCTATAGAAAAACATCAGTTCATGTACAAATTCCAGCGGATTTGAAATAAGTCCGATTACAGCTTCGATTATGCCCACTGTGCGCCGTGTCACACGTCCAATCGAACCCAATAAATGTAACACAAATTTGTACATAACTATAGAACTAATTAAGCAACTAGAACTCTCATACAAACGAAACAAAAATATCAACCAAACATGAGAATTATCCAGGCAACTTGAACACAAAACGTGTACTTCTCGGGTAAATAGCATGTTCTGATAGTAGTTTGAACCCCTTCTCAGTCAAGAATGGAGGATGCTTGAGTTACTCTCAGTGCTAGAGAAAATTACGTTCCAACTAACCGAATACGTACTTTTAAGATCAATGTTTTGTCTATGAAATGCTTCTACACAGAAATAAATACCATGAATAGAACTGCCGATCCGATGCTTGAATAAAAAACACACACCTACGTTTTCTTTTGCAGAAATTACACAAATTACCAAACAAAAATATTTTAACAAAACTTCTAAAGAACCATAAAATTACCAGTTCTATTAAATTTGCATTCATTTAGTTGCGAGCGTAGCAAAGCACACATAGGGTTCAGCTACACAGTGAGAAAATTCAACAGTTTTCGGTAATTTTTTACCGATCTTTCAACAGCTGAACGGTAATCCAATTTAACGGATTTTGGTTAAATTTGACTAGTTCCGGTAATTATTATAATTATTATTGCCCAAATACTCCTGAACTGCGATCAATAGAAAAAGTCTGGGCCAGCATGAAGAAGTACCTGCTTAAACGATCTAAAGTGGTGTCGACTGTAGAAAAAATGAAGAAAACATGGTATTAAGGCACAACGTAATTTACGGACAGATCCATCTGCTCGAATCAGTAGTCAGTAGTGCACTCTCTCTTACGCACTATTCTTATCAGGCCGTCACATCTACCGATCATGATCTGCCGATCGTTATTGGCAATTTCCGAAATTGTATCAATTTTCTACCTACTCATATCATAGCTTTACAGAATAAAACCGACAAGAATAGGCTAAATCAGTTTAGTATACGTTCAAATAAACACCAGTAGACATCGCATCAAATATCGCTTGTTATAATTGACGGAGGCAATAAAGTGGTATCGTTCCTACTTCAATCAAGAACACTGATTCTTTTCGTCCGAAACGTGATCGCGGTAACATAAAAACCGGATCAAGGACTATTAGAACAGTGTTTGCGATTCGCGTCGTGTTAAAAGTGTATCCTTCGTAAAGTGCGTGAACACTAAGTGAGTCGAAGAGAACATTAACAATTTGCGGCGGTGATAATTATTGAGCTGAAAAACAAGTGCTAGTGACCCATACGAGGCCAACGCTTCTTTTAAAAACCAATAGTGCCGATCTATTGTAGTGCATGTGCTTTTCATCGAACCATCCCATTATCTTCGGTTACATCACCTCAATTCTTTCTCTCGACCCCTACGGAGGCTGTAAGTAGACTTGCATGTGCATGCGATCCCAGTTAAAGTACCAGTAGTAATTTGCAGTACACTGGCTTACTGAATTTTTCGCAATTTTGCATGACTGCAGTGAACGTGAGCTTTTTTTCGAGAAATTTGGCCGATCGAGGATTTGATCAGCAATTTGGCAAACACGTGTGTGACACGCGATTCTAAACGATTGTTCTAGTGCTAATAATGAGCTAAAAAAGCTTTTGAAGCAGTAACGTTTTTGTACGGATTCTCTTCGAAATTTGAAAAAAAAAACTATTGATAAGTATAATGAGAATATGGATAGAAACATGCTAGAAGGGTGGAAGGAATATCTAGAGGAAATTAACAGTGAATTTAAGCAAGTAAGAATAGAGTTGGAGTCGTCCGAGGAATTTCAGAAGGCACTAGGACAATCAATTAAGGTTGAAGGAAGCTCCATCCAATCACTGAGCATATTTAATCAATCCACACGCGCTGAATTTGAGCTTACCTATCTGAAAATCAAAGGGTTTTTAATATCGAAAATTCGAAGCACCACGGCATCAAATCCAGTGGTCAGGCAAACTGGTGTGAATAGCGCACAATCCAGAGTAAAACTGCTCGAAATTAAACTTCCGCATTTCGATGGTTCAATTAAGGAATGGCCAACGTTTAAGGATACCTTCCAATCATTGATAGGCTCTTCAACTCAGTTCAAAATGTGATCGAAGTTATTGAGGTTACCTCTGCAACCTAATCTGTTGCATGGGATTTATTAGAGAAGCGGTACGAGTACAAATACCTCATAGTAAAATCGTAAAAGAGCTTCCACTTTTTACAGTCAAGCCAATGAAAAAGGAGTGCCTCGAGTCCCTGAACAAACTCATTGACGAATATGAACGGAACCTGAAGATGCTCGAGAAAGTTGGTGAGCATCCGGACAACTGGGGCACTATTCTCGTATTTATGCTCAGTTCTCGACTCGATTCAGCAACCATGCGAAATTGGGAGACTCATCGAAGTTCAACAAATGTGCCTACGTACCCCGAACTGATCGACTCCCTGCGCAGTCACAGTCTCGTTATACAATCTATTGCCGCCTCCAAGCCTCGGTCCACCGATCCACCTCGCATGTCCTCCTCATCACGCACGAGCTTTTCCAAGGTAAGCTCAGCTCACTCAGCCGTATCCACCCCACAGAAATCCTGCCCTTTCTGCAACCAATCGTTTCATTCACCGTTCCAGAGTGAACCCTTTCAGAAAATGACCGCTTCCGAGAGATTCGAAGCTACCAAGAAAAATGCGCTATGCATTAATTGCCTTTCGTCTTCACATATCGTCAAGAACTGTTTCAGTGGAGCTTGCCGTGTTTGCAACGAACCAATCCATCAAGTAGTCAGTCGAATCAACACCGAACGCTGAAATCTTCTCCATCTGGTTCGCAGTCATCCTTTCCGTCGTCCAATCAAGTCAATCACTCACAGTCCTCACCTGCAAACAAACCGTCTTCGCCTCCTGAGAACCCAGCCTCCACAATCACAAGCCCTTTCGACAAGCCACTTCTCATCAGCATTCAATGAACTGCAGCATCACTTCTCAGCCACAGTGTTGCTGTCTACAGCACTCGTCAAGGTCTTCAACTCAACCGGAGAGTTCCAGTGGACTAGAGCTCTTCTTGACTCTGGGTCCCAACTCAACTTCATATCACAACCACTCGTTCAGAAATTAAAACTGCAACGCACAAAGGAATTCATCCCAATCAGTGTTGTTGGCCTTTCGTCGACGTCATCCAAATATTCTACCACCGTACGCATTCAGTCTCATCATCCTGGTTTTGATTCAACATGGAAATTCCACGTTCTTTCCAAGATCACGTTGGAGTTACCCAATGAAGCGGTCGACGTTTCAAGCTTCAAGCTTCCATCGGAAATCTTCTGGCCGATCCAACCTTTGGTCAACTTGGTCCTATTGACCTGATTTTCGGCGTTGAGAACTTCTACGAGCTGTTGCGAAATGTTCAAGTAAAATGCTGTCTTGGAGATTCTATTCTTCAGAATACTGCGCTAGGATTGGTGGTGTCTGGGAAGGTCAAGTCTGGGAGAATTACAACCTCAGTCGCCAACCTTGCTTGCTCCACTTCGGCAATTGAAGAACAGCTGGCTCGGTTTTGGGAGATCGAATCCTGTCATACTTCTAGTACCCTGTCAGTGGAAGAAACAGAATGTGAAAAACATTTTGCCAAAACGACTACCCAAGATTCCACCGGTCGTTTCGTCGTCGCTCTTCCAAAACGAGAAGATTCCTTTGCTCGGCGAGTCAAAGCAGATTGCTACTCGTCGCTTTTTATCATTGGAACGTCGACTTTTCGCCAATCCTGCCCTGAAGAAAGCCTACTCAGAATTCCTTCGAGAATATGCGGAGCTCGGACACATGAAATTGATAGCCAACCCAGAGCCACTGCTCAAAACCTATTATCTTCCTCACCATTGCATCGTACGACCAGACAGCATCACTACCAAGTTGAGAGTTGTGTTCGATTCTTCATGTCCAACTGATACAGGACTGTCTCTGAACGATGTTCTTATGACTGGTCCACAGGTACAAGACGATCTGGTAGCTATAGTCCTGAGATATCGATCCTCTCAGTACGCCATAATCTCTGACATCAAAAAGATGTACAGACAGATACGAATATGTGGTTCATCATCGATCAGCTACTCCAACTGATTCTTTGGAGAGATTCACCTTCGGAACCGATTAGGACATATCAACTGACTACTGTAACCTACGGTACTTTGTCGGCCCCTTATCTCACTACCAAATGCCTTCAAAACCTTGCAGAAATCGGAGCCGAGATGTATCCCAAGGCTGCTGCTGTAGTGGGCATAGGAAAACCTTAGAGCTACACGGGTTTTAGCTGATGCTTCCATGCGTGCATACGGTGCTTGCATCTACGGGCTTCGAGCGGTTTCTTCTGAAAACTGGATGACGTACGCTGTCACAAATCTGACTCAGCTTGACCAAATCGTAAGGTGGCTGCATATTGGGACCTCATACAACGAAAGCCCACACTGGTTTGTTTTCCACGATTGGAACTTTCGGCGGCCTTACTTCTCAGCCACCTATTTGAAAAGGTTGAATCTAGCGTAAATCTTCATGCAAAAAGTTTCTTCTGGACCGATTCACCAATATTGTATTACTGGCTCTCATCAAGCCCATCTCGTTGAAAAACTTTTGTGGCAAACCGTGTCTCCGAGATCCAACCAATCACGGCCAAGGGAATCTGGGCACATGTACCCGGGTTAAAAAATCCAGCGGATGTAATATCGCGTGGAATGCCACCAGAGGAATTAAAGGATTTCTCCACCTTGTGGCGTAGGCCAGATTGGCTTCGCCAACCTTCTCAATTCTGGCCTTCCCTCGTTAATCCAATACAACACGAGTTGCCCAAGAATGAGTTGGAAGAACGAGTCATAGCCTTACCGGCTCAAGCTTTACCTCCAAACGAATTCATTTCGATGTATTCATCGTTTACGAACCTCATCCGGATCGTGGCGTTGATCCGCAGATATTTTTACAACTCAAGGCCGCAGAACCGGAATGCAAGACGCAATGGTCCCGTAACAACAGCTGAACTAAGACAAACAACCGAAATGCTTGTCGGAATCGCACAGGAAGAGCGATTCACACAAGAATTTGCAGATATTGCTCGTGATGGTCAGGTCAAAAAGAATTCGATATTGAAGGCTCTTTCTCCGTTAGTTTCCAATGGCATATTGCGTGTCGGTGGCCGGCTACGTCACGCTCCAATAACTTATACCAGCGTCATCCGATGATTCTGGCTGATAGACATCCCCTCACTGACCTGATCCTAAGGTTTTATCATATCAACAATCTCCATGCTGGGCCATAGCTGATGACAGCAGCAGTTCGCGAAAGATTCTAGCCCCTTCGTGTTCGTAATCTTGTTAGACAGGTAGTGTATTGTGCACCAGATGTTTCCGCTGCAAGCCAGAGGTTATGGAACAGCTTATGGGAGAATTGCCTCCCGAGCGTGTAACACCAACCTTTCCATTTCTACGAACGGGTGTCGAATACTGTGATCCATTCAGCTATCGTCCAGTTCAACGAGGAGCTCCAATATAATGTTATATCACCATCTTTGTATGCCTTGTAACCAATGCTATTCACGTTGAATGTGTTAGAGACCTTTCGACCATTGCATTTGGAGCCGCCTTGCGACGCTTTGTGGCTCGTCGTGGAAGGCCGGAACTTATTGAATGTGACAATGCGTTGAACTTCCAAGGAGCCAAGCGAGAATTAGATCATCTTGTCCCTTTGTTTCGATCATAACAAAATCAACATGTCGGCGTGCCATAGCAAAGATCTGCGTGTTACCCATCCAGCAACCGGGCGTAGATCCATCATCATCATCCTCTGACGAGCAAGAAGGACACTAAGATCCTTTCAACAATCGCAGTGAATTGCACATAATTGCAAATATTGACTCTTATGGAGAAACGCGTTAAGCAAAAGTTAATGGTTTAGAGAAACATAGCAGATCTTCTATAATTCAGGCCAAAATATGTCGTTACTTAGTTCCAACATCAGACCTAGGCCTAAACCGTACTCTTCATCCGCAAGATTTCAAAGTAACAGATAGTCATAAAATTTGACTGCAGAAAGCATGGTTCGATGTACAAAAACATGTCGTTTCAAATTCGAGATACTCAAACATCTAAAGTCAATTAGTTGAAAGCAGGATTTTGGCATATCGCTAAGTGTGTTCCGCAATTTTAACGTGGACAACCCTTAGCTGCAACTTGGTCATAGTTTGAAACGCATATCGAATGCATTTGATGCGACAGACAAGAAGTCATGTTTAGACTAACCCCACAAAACTTAGCATCCTGTGATGTCCAAATTCTCCAATTACTTAACTAACTAATGAGAAAATTAGCTGTCACTCTAAATGCCTCCACGTCTCGCTTTCCGTCAATCATCTATGTACTTTCCCTAATCTGCAAAACTCGACCAAGATAGATTGACATCACGGCAACACGAACAAGACGCCAGTTTCAGTTTCCACTCGACGGACGAGATCCACTCTGCATAATCCAGCTGGTATAATTTTGAATACCAAAGGCACAATGTGAGACCACAGCGAGTGTCCGCTGGTTGTGTGGTATTTGTTCGTGTGCCTTTTTTTTTTTTCATTTGCTCGCATTTATTGCATTAAATCTAATACGATTAACATTGACATTGAAGTGTATTTATCGATATGTTTTTGGACTGGATCCTAGCTGACGCAGTGGGACTTTGGATCCTCCAAAACTGTCACTGTCTTATGGTTCAAACTGAAATTTTTCCACATTGAAGGACATCGTATTCCTTCGAGCTGTACCGAACCGCAAGCATTATTTGATATTCATCCTCATTTCCAATTCATCATTGCCTCGTGTTGTTGAATGTTCCAATACAGTAGGGGTGGTTTGGTGGAGGGGAAAACGAGAAACTGGGCGGTTGGACTATAAGCCATCTTTGGCGGGTATATGTCTTTTGAGAATTTTCCACATTCCCTGGGTTTATGTTGTTTTTTTTTTTTTATTTATTTTTACTGCTCATAGCTAATCTAGTCACGTTGTTGAAAAAGGAAGCGGGGCAGGGGGTGATTGAAGAATTGAAAAATTCCGGTAGTCCGGCAGTATAAGGTTCGAAAAGCTATAGAAATCCTCGGGGTTTTATTGGATGGTTGGTAGCTGGAAGCTGTGTACGACATTTTCACCATTAATCAATTGTAAAATGAGGGAAATGTTTGAGTTTGGCGATGGATACGGGAGCCAAAAGAAGCATCCATAAATTATCACTGGATGGTGATATTGATTTTTTTTTGCTGTGACCAGCTTCGATGGAGGGATCTTCCTGGTAATATCAATTTTCAGCTTAATGTTTTGCCTATAGCTAGAGAATAGAGTAAACAGTGGCCTTGCTGTTGAATAGAAGAATAAGATGGTTTGAGAGGTCATATGGTATGCATGGAGAGGCAACGTTTCATTGACATTTCCAAATGGGCCATGGCGTGGCTCGTTCTATTTCAGCTATCTAGAAGTTAATAGAGTTGAAATATTGACAAGTTGAACAATATGAACGGAAATTTAGATCTCAAATAATTAAGATGAGTCTCACTTATCTTTTTTAGTAGAAATAACAGTCATCATGGCTGTTGTTGGTAGTTCTTGGATACTGCCTTAGCACAGCTGTTAAAAGTGTAGCTAGGCAGCAATACCATGCTGAAGGTGGCTCACAGTTCAATCTAGGTATTTTTTGCTAAGAAACAATCCACGGCTTCTTGGGAATTATTTTACTTGAAAAATGCTCCGCAATACGGGGTAGCATTTATGACTAATTTCAATGTTTCCAGCTTTGCATGTTAGATATTTTCTAAACCAGTAAGTCTAATTGATTGTTTTAAATACCCAAGTAACACCAAAAACATCTCTTTGGTCAGTTATCTTGAAATTATGTTATACAGGAGTATTAAAAATGAAAGAAAGCATCTGTTGTCATGAAAAAGCTGAGACGATGTTATCGCAAAACATTGGCCTATCATATCACTCATTTATTTTTTTAGAACATATTACTTTATTTTCGACTCATATATGACCAAAACAGCGCAATTAACCGATTTTTTTATAACATCTTTTAGGTCGCGTAAGAAGTTTTAAAGATGCGCTGCATAGCATGCTTTTGACAAGACGATGTCTTATCTTGACAGTTTATAGCATCACAGAAACCAATAGGTTATAATCAAGTTATTGAAAAGTAAAGCTAAATGCAGAATTTCATGAACACAACAATTCAATCCAACAAGTGTCAAACTAGCAGATGTAGACACAGACCGAAATTGACAGTTATGTTTGTTATGAATATTATGAATATGATGAATATGTTTATGAATTCCCAAAGCCCATTTGCCCTTTTGCAAGATATCTTGTTAAGAAATAGATACAGAATTTGTCTAACTACAAGAAAAAAATAAACATATTTTTCGGAACTATAGCATGCAATAACAATCCCCATCAGCAGTTGAATCATTGTGACGGACGACAAGAAACGTCATTTTCTCTCAAATTAATGGAGCCAAATGACATTTTACTAATAAGATGCCATAATATGGTTATTATGATGTTATATCAACTAACTCAAATAATTTGCAATGGACCATCATGAGTAAGTTAACTAGAAATTAGAAGAAGAATTAGTATCTTCTATTTAATTCCAACTACCTTTGCTTATCTTCGACAGATACGCGTATTTCGTCTACAATATGCAGACTTCTTCAGTGTCTTGTACTAATAACTCGACTGGAAGAAAACCGTCGCCACCTGCCGTATATATACTATTTTCTAAATACAAAACATGTCATGTTCAAGCATGTCATGTTCAAGTATTTCTACAATTGTTTTTGCTTTGAAATTACTTGATAATAACCTTTTTGTTATTATGATGCTAGAAACTAACAAGATTAAACATCATCATGTCCAAAGCATGTTATTCAATACATCTTAAAAACATATTATTAGTCCTAAATCTGTATCTAAAAACTTCTTGTGTGACCTTAGAGATGTTTCACATAGATCGATTTATTGGGCTGTTTTGGTCATATAAGACACCAAAACTAAGTTATGTGTACTAGAAAAATACATGAGATCATGTCTTAAAGATGGATTTTTGATCATTACATAACAAGGTGTGTTACTTGGGTATTTATATGCCAATTTTAAAATTTGAAAACTTGGACACGTCGATTTGAGAAACATTGATCAGCACCGAAAACGCTGTACAAGTTAAACTGTTGCAAAGTTTTGATTTAATGTACAATTTATTAAATAAAATGCAAGATTACGACTAAATATAGGCAGATACGATTTAAATCATTAATCATATCACAGAAAATCTTTTTTTTTTTTCATTTTATTAATAACCCAAGAAATACAAGTTGTTTCAATAGAGCATAGAAACCTTATTTGAAGAAACAAAATCGGCATAGTTTTGTCTGGCTATGTATCTCATAATCAAACAGAACAGCAACGGAAAAACGCAATGAGAAATGGGAACAAATGGGAAGAAATGGGAAAAATTAAAAGTGGAGACCAACTGAAACAACACTCACATTGCTAGGCAAGCGAAATGGGTCGTTATTCCGTTCATTTCAATGACTCGTGAAATTCTTGAATTATTAAAGAATGATCTCGGTACCTACACTGGTTTGATAATATACAAATATCACCTGAAGCTAATTGAAAAACTTCAAGAGGATAGGTGTCGATTGTGTGTCATATCATGTGTGGCAATATCAGGAGATTAGTCACTCTGCCAAGTTGTGTTTGGGTTACAGGGTGTCGGAAGGTGTTTATGTGTTTTAACACATCTGTCATAACTACAATCGAAAATTTATCCTTACTGGCAACCATGGGCCATTTTGACTCTTAATCCACGCACATTCATACATCATCTGAATCACATCAGCCAGAGGGAAACAAAAAAGTGAGAAAACATACAATAGATTCGTGTAAGGGATGTCAGAAACAAATGTATCTTTCATGTGGTGAGGAGTGTGTGAAGTGAGTCGGATTGTGGTTTTGAGGGTATTAGCACATGGTGGCCGAGTGACTTACCCCCTAGGTAGTATGGAATAAGCTGAAATTAAATTATGGTTCATTTTTAATACAACTCATTAAAAAAATACTGCTATAAGTAATGTTCTAAGATAAAAAGAAAATAAAACAAAAAAATAGAAAAACATTAAAAAAATGGAAAAAACAACACACAAATAAAAAAGCAAATTGAAAGCTTTGAAAAGATTGGAAAAAAAAGGTCAGAAGGACTGGAATATCCTGCTGGGTGAATAACTTTAATTTTACGTAAATATTTCTATAGAAATATAAGAAGAAGAAAAAAAAATCTGGGCATAAAATTTGCTTCGATATAACGTAACTTCGAAAATACAAATAAATTACATTGTATTAAGGTATGACTGTCTAAACTTACCGCGTCTAACTCAGTTCTGAAAGCCAGAAGTCATTTGCAGGATAAAATTCATCAGAAAACCAGTTTTAAGAATGACTTTAAAAAAACAATAGTTTTATTTTCGACTTAACGTCTATTCGATCAAATTTCCATTTGATGAAATGTATCATTCGACCAAATGGGTATTCGTCAAGCAAAGAATAGAGTGGCAAGGTAACACGGGATGCGGCAGAGATCCAGAGAAGTTTAAACAGTTAGGGGAAATGTGGGTAACCCCGTCAGGGTGGGTAAGTCCGTCACCCCAACAGCTTTACTAGAAAACCATTTTGCAGTATGCTCTTGACTATACGTATTATTAGTATTTATCATTTTAACCATTTCGAGAAACATCATACCCACTTGGAACCCACTCAAACTCGAAGAAAATAAACAAAACAAACGCAAGCGTCTTCGCAGCAATACCGGATGTAATTTTTCGATGGAAGACTTTAGCGTCTCAACAAATATTTAAGTACAGAAATTCAATTCCATCGATCGCGTTCTTTTATTTACACTGTATCTTAGTGCTAAGATTCATTGAAAGGTAAGTTTAATCAATTATCCAAGATTTACGGTGTAATTAAGAAAAAAGGTGCCTTTCGGGTAACACCGTCATGCTCTTTGGATCAGCGGATGTTTGTGAAGCTACCTAACCATTTTTATCAGATGCCACGCAACTACAAATGGAACACCCACTGCGGAAATTGGACCGATCAGTAGCTGATCCAGGCAAAGGACGCAGTGGATCGCGAGATTTCCGAGAATCGTGCTGCTAAGGCGTTTTGAATTCCAAGAACTACGTTGGCAGACCATGTTACGGGAAAGCTGGTGAAGTCGAAACTAGGATCACGAGAAACGGTTTTCACGCCGGAACAGGAAGCGGAACTTTTGCAGCACCTGCTTGATCTGGAAAGTCGTTTTTACGGCATTAGAAAGAACGATGTCCGTGAGCTGGATTTCGAGCTGGATGAAAAAAAATAAGATTGCCCATCCGTTCAAAAATATGGTGCGAATGGAAATTTCAAATCAACTTTTGAAAATTCCCCTGATTGATAATAAATGACTACTGGCAATATTGGGCTTGTCACACATGTTTCAAACCTGGAGATTTAAGAGACTCCGGAATCTCCATATAAAGGGCTGTCCATATACTACGTGCTAATCATGAGCGCTCAAAAATCAGAAAAAAAATGATTACTCATACAGATAAAAACAGATTTCACACAAAATTATGGCACATGGGTATGTATGAATCTGAAACACTCTAAAATATGTCCCTGTGGTATATGGATGACCCCTTGTGAAATGGCCAATGGAGATGGTTGATAAATCATCACAAGAGATCAAAAATATCTTCATGTTCAAAATTAAATTTCGTTTGCAGGAATCTTAAAAACCATTATAATAAAAATGAATGCCGGTCTTACCCTATTGGGTGACGGACTTACCCCATGGAGGTGACGATCTTACCCGCACTGATTGAAAAACTACAATATTTACCATGTTTGATTTGCGTATGTTTTTTGACCGAAAACACATATTTTGACACTTCCAACGCACAAATCGTATAAAGTAATACTACATCAAAGATTATGCTAGGGGTACCTGTCATTTGAAGTATTACATTAATTATAAAAAATTGCAATGCTTAAGGTGACGGGGTTACCCCTTCCTCCCCTACTTTCAAAACATATTGCGGAGATCGAGTTAGCTCTTGTTCGACAGTCAATCGACAGCGATACCGTGGCCAGTGTGAATGCACAGCTTGGATTGATCGATACCTTTTTCTTGTGAAATTATACTTCCGGATTCATAGAGATATGTTCTTTTCCAAAACAAACGGCAGAACAGTTAATGTTGATTGTGAAAGCTTTGGCAGAACATTTACACAATGCACAAAACGAGTTTGTGTGCATTTCTTCCACATCGCCAAAAGCATCATCAGAGGCCTGGCTGCTTTGATGCTTGAATGAAATCTTTGAAAAAAAAAAAACAACGGACGCCATCTAACCGAATTATTTTCAGAATCCATTTTCGTACCGGCAGTCTTCACGAAAACACGAGCGGCGCTAAGCTTGCGCTTGGCTCTCGCCAGAGCGCGTTCATGCAATACGCGCTCTCGTGTTTATGTTTATCGAGCACATCAAACATGAGAGCAACGGATGAACGCGACGTGTTTGCACTCATATTCGAGCTCAAGTGCAAAACTTGAGTTTGAACATCAGGCGTAAAACTCGAGTTCAAGTGTAACTGTTGGTGCCTCTGCTCGATCACCGACGGTTGAGGCAAAGGCTGATAGTGTTTTGACGTAGACTACGTCCTACGGCAAGGGTAGGGTGTCAATTTAAAATCTAAAATTTAGCGACCGTCACGAAATATCGTTACAAATTAAACGCTTATAACTTAATAAATGATGGACAGATTTTCTAGATGTTTACGTCAATCGGTGGGAAATTTTCTGAGGTATCAATTCAATAATCAAACATTATCCGTCAACAATTTTAGACTGATTGGGAAACTAGGAGAATTTAAAATTAACACTTCACTTGATCACTTTTAAAAAAAATAAAAATTAAACATTGAAACACTTTTTTAAATTTTCGCTAGTAAACGCGAGCAAATTCCTTTGAATTCTACTACGAGCTTATCTTTTGACAGATAGGTCTATTTCGTCTGCTACTTACAGATTTCTTCAGTGTCGAGCACTCGACAGTGTGAAGTGAATTTTAGACTATTTTTTTACGAATTCATTTATTTGTACAGGCTCAATCGAGTCAACTTTACAGAGCCAAGTTTTCATGTTTATATACATCATTTATCTTAGAACTAAGGTTAAGGGGACAGAACCGATTACTCGCGGTCGTATTTTAGACTATTGAAAATAACGAAAATGAAAGGTGATGTCTTATAATATTGTTTTGCAGGCTAAATTTAGACCGAGGAAGAGAACCGAGAAGGTTTTAAATCAAATGCAGACCGCAAATGAAACACTTTTTCAGGACAACCGATTCAATTTCGAGAGAGTTTGTTTGATTTGAATTTGTCTAAACATTACTTCCCAGGTTCTTACCAATTGGCAGCCTTGACCAATGTGTACAGTTTACAAATGGCTACTGTCGCGAAAAAATAAAACACCGGACGCTAATAACTCGATCATTCCTTGATTGGTTTATTTTAGAGATTTTTGCTCTTATCAGCTAGAGATTTTTACGACTGCCATTTATTTACACAAGTTTTCAAACTGTTATAAATAAGAGATAAATATATTTCGCGTACATATTCATCAATCGGCGTGGGAAAATTTTAAAGAATGTTGCGTTCCGGCAAGTATCGAGAAATTCCCTATCACGGACAATGTTTTGATTTTCGAACATGATATCCCGAAGTAACATTCTCTGCATATTCCAATACGTACTTTTATGAACAGTTACTCTGATGTGTTAACGAGACGTGTTGGATAAAGTTTTAGTTCTAGGAAGAAATAAGTTTTTAGAAACAGCGTGAAAGTGAGCATAAGTGTACTGCCTAATAGTTTTGATGCCAACCGTATGCGCAAATTTCGGAAGCGCGTTAAGATCGAACATATGGAAAATCCTTCGAAACGACCCTGTACCGATGCCGAGCGAGCTTTTGTTTATCGGGTGGAACTGAAAGTACTTGAGGTCGTATCATCATTTCAACCAAGCGGCCGTGTTTAGGGCTACCAAATCCTTTCGAAAGAGTGTACAATAGAATTTCCCTCAACCTTACACTTGAACACTTTTCCATGTTTATCAAACGTAAAAAACATGCCTTGATGTCTGCCATAGTTTTCTTAGTAGATAAAAAGACAATCCAAGACAAATAAGCTCAAGTAACAAAAAATTGTTACAATCACAATATAACTCACAATATTATAAAATTGAATAATTGTACGAATTGGTGTAAAATGTTTGATTAAACAGGTTTACAAGGTTTATTTCAAAGGCAAATGAAAGCATTTCTATGCGTACTGTTTTGAGTGCAATCAAAATCCGAAGTCCAAACAAAATCATCAACTTAACAGGTCTAAATATTTTACTTTTAAAGTTTTTTGAAACAAGTGCACAGCAACATACAAATGAAGCTTTAACTTTAGTTGTGTTCATCAGTTTCACATCTTTTGTTATCCAAATGAAATCTCTTCGTCTTAATGCCAAATGAAAACTATTTAAATCAAATTTCAAACGATATTTGAATCATCAAAATCAATTGAAAATATCGTTTTGGGCAAAAGAATCTGACACTTTATTCAAAATATTGCCCATAAGTAGATATTTTCATTTACTTACAGCTGTTATTTCTGTGCTGCCATGCATATTTTTTTATCATTTTGCAAGTAAAACAATACTATGTGAAAGATTTTTCGTTTCATTTTTAAATTTAAAATCGATTTAAAATTTGAAAAGTTATTGGCAGTAATCAGTTTCTCCTAATTTTATCACTTTATTGAAAAGTATTAATGTTGTTGAAAATCATGATTTTTTTTAAAAATAACTTTTGATTGTTTGCCCGATTTAATAATTTTAAACATAAAACCAGAGATCTTTCTCATAGTTTTCTTCTGCTACGAATAAAGTCGTATTTTTCTCACAGAAAGTTAGGAGTCAGGTACCTTTGTAATATCGTTTCTTAAACCAAAAATCGCATTTATTTAAAGAGTCAATCTTGAAAACTGGTCAATAGGGTCAAAAGTTATAAATTTTCAAAAAAATAATAACATTTTTAGAAATCGTGGTTTTCTGAACCTTCCATCGCCAGAATGGTCACCCTACTGACGATATAAAACTAATGGGTCTTGAAATTAGAAGAAAAATTAGTATCTTCCATTTAATTCCAACTACCTTTGCTGATCTTCGACAGATACGCGTATTTCGTCTACAATGTGCAGACTTCTTCATTGTCTCGTACTAATAACTCGACTTAAAAAAAACCTTCGCTACCTGCCGTATATATACTATTTTCTAAATACAAAGCGTTTACCTATCATTATGTTGTTTATTATTATTATTATTTTGTTCTATCTTATTATTATTTTGTTTATATCTATCCTGAGTCAAAAACAAGTGTCCAAGACTTCTGGAAACGCTGGTCTCGCGACTACATCACCGAGCTACATCAACGCTTCAAGTGGCAACATGTGCAACAGGAAGTCAAGGTGAGATCACTGGTCCTACTAAATCAGCAGAATCTACCGCCATTGGAGTAAAACTTGGGCCGTGTAGAAGCGGAAATACTTGGAGAAGATAGACACGTACGGGTTGTTCAAGTTTTTACACCCAAGGGCATCTACAAGCAAGCAGTCACCGAGGTCTATCTGCTCCAAATCGATGAAACCAAATCAACTGTAAGGAAGGAAGGCGATTCAGCCGAACCGTCTAACGTTTGCATTAAAAAAAATGTACAAAAATTGCCGATTTTTCATGAGTTTACATTCACCCACAAAACTATCCATGTCGCATCAATCATAGTAGCCCATGAGTCAGCAGACAAAATTTGACAGCTCTATCAGCTGAACTCTAACCATGATGGCAAAAACTGTGAAGCAACTCCGTTCAGAAGTGTGCGCGTTCAAAGAAGCGCGTTCCGGCATCAGCAACATTTTGGCACTATTAGACAACAATCAGAGCATCGATAGAAAGCCCGGTTCCGGACGGCCGACGACCCTGAGCGACAAGAAGATCCAAAGGATGCTGAGCAGGAAGACCAAGGGAAATGTGGCTACTTCACTGCGTGTGCTTGGCCAGGAGGTCGGTTCAACCGGCCAAACATTGAAAGTGTACCTGGCGAACATGAACATGTATGTCAGGACGCGGCGTGGAAGTGGTGATGGACAACGAGACCTATCTCACCCTGGATGGCAACGACTGACAGGTAACTTCGTATTTTACTTCCTCCACGAAGTGAGCTCCTAGGTGAAGTTCATTTCACACACCAAGTTCCCATAGAAGGTGCTGCTGTGGCTGACAATCGACGAGAAGGGGATGTCAAAGCCGCTCTTCTTTCGCTCCGTTCTTATAGTACAAAATGCCTGCCGGAAGTTGCGTCGTTCATCAAGAATCATCTGGCGTCAGATGTGGCGTCGGCCCACTGCTCGAAGCGATCGTTGAAAGAGATGGAGCGGCTGAATATCGATGTGATACCCAAGTCGATGAACTCGCCCAACGTCCCCTGCTGCATCCCATCGAGAATTTCTGGGCCAATCTGAAGCGTAAGATCTACTCCAACCATTATGTCTCGAAACCTGAGGAGGGATTGATCAATAAAACGAAGAAAGACCTCAAAAACACGCCTAAACGCATGTTTTCGTGCGCTATGGTGATTTTTCTGGTTAACTGCCGGAAGGCCGATTGCAAAGGCGTAGAATTTTTTGCAAGTAAGCTAAAATAATTATCTTTCATGTGAAATTAATTAAACGCAATTATCTGTTATAGCTTTTTTTATCACCATCCAAAAAGAGGCTATTTTTTTAATGCAAACGTTAGCAAGCGGTCGTGAATAGTCAAAACAGGGCGTTTCAACGGTAGCCTATGTGTTGAAGATCCTACTTATCCTTACCTGAGTAGAGAAGAAGGAACATTTTTATAACCATTTTCATTTATATATTGTATTTGAATGGTTATAAAAATGTTTCCTCTTTTTTTCAGGTACGGCTACTTAGGATCTTCAACAGTAATGATCATTTCTTTATTTTGAATTCTTAAAATGCAGCTGATCTCAGGCATTCAGATTCTAAATTATACAAAATTTATGTGAACATATATGGTTTTTAAAGTAAAAAATCAATAACCATATATCAGTTAAACTAAAAAGTTGTTCAGCTTCAAGTTATTTTGAACTTTATAAATTCAGCAGCTTCGTTCGATAACTGAACGATTTATGCTTAAACAATCTCCTTTTTGCGACTTATTTACAGAAAAAAATTAATGAGTTTAAACAAGCGCGAAAAATTTCCCATCGTTTTATTCCAAGCCAAAGACGGCGTTGGTGGTGTAGTGGTAAGCGTGACTGCTACTTTGCAACCGAGTGGATCTGGGTTCAATCCCAGTCGACGTCAGTGATTTTTTTTTAGGGTGAAACAATTTGGTCACTTATTCTTTCGGAAAGGAAGTGAAGCCGTTGGTCCCGGCTCATATTCATAAGTCCATAGGTAAGGTCCAGGTGTTGGAGTCGGCTTCCTGGCGTCGGTGATTGTCACCATGTGAGGAAACAATGACTGTTCCAGAAAGTATAAGTACACCTTATTTTAACGGTCACTTTGAGTATAATGAAATACTTCAACATGTTTTGGCTGCGTCCTTCAACATTTTTTGGCTGCATTTGAACATTTATGAATGATATAGCATCAAAAAAGTGCTCAGTTTTGTGTTACCTATCAAAATGCGCGGTCTTACTCCGGAACAACACTGTGAGCGGACTCTCCTTGAGAAAATTGGCCAAGGAAGAGGGTGTAAGCGTCGGAGCGGTATCATCTGCGATTCGAAAATATAGAGGACAGTGTACGTTTGAAGATGCGCCGAAGAGTGGTCGGGAATACGGTCCTGTTAGTCCGGATATCGATAAAAAGATCAGGGATGCCTACAAGCGAAAACCAGCGACTTCCGTTTGGGATGCTGCGAAAAAACTAGGGACCTCGTCGAGTAACGTCATGCGTGCCAAAGAAAGACTTAGGCTTAAAACATGCCGGAAGCAGAAAAAACCCAAAAAGAACTCAAAACAGGCTGCGTCCGTGAAACCACGGGCCCGCAAACTCTACGATTCGTTATTGTGTAGAAATTCTGGGTGTATAATAATGGACGATAAAACGTATGTGAACCAAGATTACAAAACGCTTCACGGACCACAATTCTATACTGTAAGCGAAGACAAATACATCACCAAAACAAGAGAATACATCACAAATACATCACCAAAACAAGAGAAGACAATTTTTACCGATAAAATTGGTAAGAATGTTATGGTTTGGCAGGCAATATGCGAGCGTGGTAAAACGTCTAGTCCGTACATCACAATGGAGACGACGAACAATCAGAAATACGTTAAGGAATGTCTCTAGAAGCGATTATTGTCGATGATCAGGCTTGTTTTGGCTTGATTTGGCGTCATGTCTTTACGGCATGGTACAAAAGTCAAAATGTATGTTTCGTGCCGAAAGACATGAATCCGCCGAACTGTCCGGAGGCACGGCCAATCGAGACTTTTTGGGCTTTAACCAAAGCAAACCTTCAAAAATTCGTAAAACCAGCGGACGACTTCCAAAAATTTAAAAAAGATTGGCCTAAAGTGGTTGAAATTGTAGTAAGTACCACTGTGCAGAACCTTATGGGTCATGTTCGACAAAAAGTTGGGAGTTTTGGCTATAATTAAACATTTTGATTAAACGAGAGTAAAATATCATATAAAACACAAATACAAACATGATTTGCCAAAAAAATTATTAAAACTAAAAGAATATGACTTATTTGTTATTTTGAAAGTGTGCTTATACTTTCTGGAACAGTCTATAGGCCAATGGAAAAAAAAATCATGCCAAAGGATGCGTAAACAACGAAATTGTTTACAATCTTTCATGCGCCATACAACAATGTTTGCCATTTTTTATACAACAAGATTCAGTCTAGATTTAGGCGTTGTCTTGCTTAAATTTACATGAATATCCCATTATTTTCAGCAATATCTAGCATTTCCTTTATGTGCATTTGGTAACACAGAAAATTAAATTTTCCTTAAAAACCTGTAATGTATAAACCACTATTCTAATAGGCTAATAGGCGAGTCATTCAAAATTATAATTAAAACGGAAACATATGACATATATACATAAGCCTCTTTTCACTAATAAAATATAAATTACGGTGCCAATCCAATTTTCCCCATACATTAGAAAGATCATCGAATTTCATAAAAGAGTAGTGCTCAGAAGTTTTGTACTAATAGAAAAACTCAAATTATTATTTTGTTTTATTCCGCAGATAAAATACTTCCAAACGCCAAAGTTATTCTTCCCTCTCCAGGCATCCGGTCTGCTCTTCTGAAAATGCGAATCGGATCAGTTTATTTGATGCGGAATTTCAACCATCCAAAATAAATATGAATAAATGACATTCTTTTAAAAAAAAGCCCCGCTTTAGCCGGATACAAATTTACCCCGGCGCAAAGTTGACAGTTTGATAGCAGTAGTCAGAGCAGGAGAAGCAAAAAAGATAAGTGGTAAAAACTTTCTGAAATCAACAATCGCCTTTTTTTGTTGGTCCTACAATCACGTCACACGCTTGCCATCCGACCTGTCCCGGGAGCGGAAGGTTCGAGGAATGAAGGGAAATGCATACCTCGCACAACGGGAATGGGAAAAGTTTTATCTACACTATTGCACTTCTTGGCATGTGTATGCGAGAGCAGTCGTTGTTGCATTCCGTCAGAGACTCTGTGACAGGGCGCTTCAATTTAACCGTGTGATGTGCCGTCCTGTTTTGTGCCCAACATCCAACAAACGCCACCCGGTCGCTTGATGATGCAATAGATAGTAACTTAGGGGAGTCTATGCCTAGCCAGTTGAGAAAAGCCCTAGTGAAACTATTTTCTCGCTCCTTTATACATCACCGATCGGTTGGTATGTACACAAACACTACATTGGGTTCCTGCCTGTTCCCTAGAAGCTGGACGTGTAGTCATGAAAGTGAAAAAAAAACCGGTGCGACATCTAGCTGGAAAATACACGGTCGAGTTCGACGGTATGTTTGTTATGACTATACGTTGAGATGTGTGCTGGAGAAAAAAATAAAGGATTTGCCAAATTGCAGTAGCCCGGGAAAAAAGCTCCATAGAGATGATCATATTTTACTTAGCAAATTTGAAAATTTATTACTGAGATACTTACTCTACATATAGATTATGAAAAAAAACTGGCTTCCAAAGATCTAAGCTTGTGAAAAATTAAATTTTTTGATCACCCCTACCATTTTCCATACGTGAGTGCCCCTAAGTTGTATGCCACAAACAATAGGTTGCGGGTTCGATTGGCCTATGTCGAAACTGACAGTTATTGTAATTATCTTCATCAATTTATATTTCTAATAAAAATTTACGATTCAAGATTGTTTACAAAGCGAATGTTGAGGAAGCAGTATAGGGCGTGCATCATTTGAGGAGTTAATTTTCAAAATTACTGCACCAAATGGTACAGCATAGAGCCCCGGCATGAATCACAATTCTGTGGCATCGTGAACTCGAAAAAACGAAGCTGCTAGAAAATAAAAATGAGTTTAGTTGATGTGCATAAATAAATAACAATACACAACTTTGATGGCAAACTGACGCAGAAAATGGAGACAAGTACCTACCCTCACACACAGACATAAACAGGAATCGCTGAAGACGGTCGGTAGAAGCGTATGCGACATAGCAATCAAGCCATAAGCTGATGGAGCTCTGGTAACCTAAAAAAAGGAAGCGATGTTTGGCTCTGTCCTTATTTGAAGGGAAAACGGATAGTAGAAACTACTATGAGCCAAAAATAGTTTCCTAGAATGATAGCATCAAGACTGCATCAAATGCAGCAGTTATGATTGTGAAAATAAATAAGGGTGCTCACCAGAGAAAAACGCATAATTAAAATTTATTCCAATATATTTTCGATTCAAAGAATATTGACATAAGGGATAAATTGACAAGAAATAAACATAAAATTATAAAAAAAAATTCTGACTGTTTACATCCGAATGCTTGAACTCATCGCTTTGTTCCATCCAACCATCCATCCAAAAGATTTCGCATTATCGGCAGTTTCATTCTTTTTTTTTCCTATTTGATGATGTGATGTGATATGATAAGAACCCACCATCAGTGCCCCGAGGTTGCCCCGAGAGAACAGCCTACGTGATGGCTTATTGTAGCAGGCCAGTCGATCTCAAGGAGGACCTTCGGAAGACTACGGCCAGAAGGCCACGTGTTTTCACATGCCAAGGGAATGGCGACTCCACGAACCCTTTCCAGGCAACGAATCCTTCGACTGCCTATAGTTATAGACAGTGCTGAGCTCCATCACGGTACTGACAGCATTTGATATTTATTTATTTGTATTCGAACAATTCGAGAGTTGATTACTCAGCGTAAGTGGTTACAATAATTTTATGGATGGGAAAATTGCGGTGGAAATTTTGAACAAAGCATAAGGAACAATGGTTTTCTTATATCTAGAACTTCAAATTACAATTTTTTAACTAAACGTTTTTAATTAAAAAAAAACTAAAATCACTCACCCACACACACACAACTCTCAATCACGCACACACTCACACACTGACGCACACATTCCTCAAAAATTTAACCTAAACAAGTAAGTTAATCAAACTACACTCAAAGGCTAGTGTTAGTCAAAAACACATAAATGAGTTTCATAAACTCCAGATCGCGTGCAGCCAAAATGTCTCGAATCGGAACATTGGGTTGCCTACCTCGAGCCCGAAGGGAATCATAAAGCTCAGATCTGACTCCACGATGCTCAGCACAAAACCAAATAACGTGATCTGCGTCCTGGTAACCTTGTCCACATTCACAGAGATTGCTGTCTCCCAGCCCAACACGGAACAAATGAGCGTTCAAAGAATAATGATTAGACATGAGGCGAGACATCACACGAATGAAGTCTCGACCCACATCCAATCCCCTGAACCAACATTTCTTAGACACCTTTGGAGTGATAGAATGTAGCCATCCCCCAAATCTCCTTTATTCCATTTATATTGCCAGTTATCGAGTGATATCTGACGAAAAATAGCAAAAAATTCGTTGAAAGCGATTTGTCGGTCACAAATATCGCCTTCTATAGCGCCCACCCTTGCAAGCGAGTCCGCTTTCGCATTGTCAGAATTCGAACAATGAGAAGGGACCCAAACAAAGACGATAATATAAGAACGTGAAAATAAAGCACTTAGAAGACCTCGTATTTTCATAAGAAAATAAGAGGTGTGCTTTACCGGCCTCAAGCTGCGAATAGCCTCTATAGAACTAAGACTATCCGTGAAAATGACATTCTGATCCGGTGTAAGTGAGGCAACAGTCTCTAAGGAAAAATGAATTGCTGCCAATTCCGCGACAAAAACAGAACAAGGTGCTTGAAGTTTACGATTGGCGCATTATATACATCAAAGCCAGCGGAATCCTCTATCAAAGACCCGTCAGTGAAAAACATTTTGTTGGAATCAACTGGTCCAAGCTTCCCAGCAAATATCACCGGAGCAATCATAGGACGATTATGCTCTGGGATTCCACGAAGCTCCTGTTTCATGGATAAATCAAAATGAACCGAATTTCCGAAACCGAAGAAACAAACATGATTGGGAATATTCAGCGAAGGGCTGACATCCTGTGTTATGTACCAATGATACAAGGTCATGAAGCGAGTTTGAGGGTTCAACTCAAGAAGCTTCTCAAAGTTTTCGATTACCTGAGGGTTCATAACCTCACACCTGGTGAGGAGTCGGAGAGATAATTCTGAAAACCGATCCGAGAGGGGCAACATGCCAGCCGGCACTTCAAGACTCATGGTATGAGTCGAGTGCATGCAACCTAACGCGATACAAACACACCGATACTAAATACGTTCCAGTTTAATGAAGTGCAACCGAGCCGCTGACTGAAAACAAAAACTACCGTATTCCATAACCGACAAAATCGTTGTCCAGTACAACGTTCGAAGATCTTCCGGATGCGCTCCCCACCAGGTCCCGATAATTGTGCAGAGGAAGTTGATCCTTGGCTGGCACTTTCGCTTCACATACTCAATATGGGATCTCCAGGTGCACTTTGAATCGAACCAGACCCCAAGATATTTAAAGGACATAGAAAGAGTTATCGGTGTACCCCAAATTTGAAGCTTCGGTTGTGCAGGGTTATGCTTCCTAGAAAAAACTACCAACTCCGAAGAGAATTCGATACCTAGCTCTAGAGCCCAAGTAGACAAATTTTCTAAGGTATCCTGCAAGGGTCCTTTTAGATCGACCTCATTGCGTCCCGTGTCTCAACGTACAGATGTCAGTCAGACAACTGTCAATGTCTTTGACATAAAAATTATACAAAAGGGGGCTTAAACAGGATCCCTGGGGAGACCCATGTAGCTAAATCGAAAAGCTGTAGAGGTTCCATGAGAGAAGCTCATATGTTTCTCTGACAGCAAATTGTACAAAAAATTGTTCATTAATGGTGAAAAGCCACAAGCGTGGAGTTTATCTGAAAGAACTTCAACAGATACTGAATCAAAAGCCCCCTTTATGTCCAAGAATACAGAAGCCATTTGCTCTTTTTTAGCAAAAGCTAACTGAATATCTGTGGAAAGCAACACGAGACAGTCGTTCGTTCCCTTGCCCTTACGGAAACCATATTGAGTATCTGAAAGCAGGTTATTCGTCTCAACCCATTTGTCCAGACGGAAGAGGATAATTTTCTCCAAAAACTTTCGAATACAAGATAACATCGCGATGGGTCGATAGGCGTTGTGGTCGGAAGAACCCATATACTACCTGCCACATCACGCCGTGCTGAAGCCCGACAGCACAACTACTAAATTTCGTGTCGTGTTCGACGGTTCATGTCGCATATCAACAGGAGTCTCATTGAATGACGGGTTAATGGTAGGACCGGTCGTCCAAGACGACCTTCTAGCTATCACGTTACGTTTTCGCTTTTGGAAGTACGCGTTCGTTGCGGACGTAGCTAAAATGTATAGGATTGTCAATACTTGCCAAGTGGATCATCTACTACAATGTATTCTTTGGAGACCATCTTCCGGTGACCCCGTCAAAACATATAAATTGACCACGGTCACCCATGGAACCTGTTCTGCTCCATATCTTGCAAAAAAGTGCCTTCAACGTTTGGGAAAGGATGGAGAAGCTACGCACCCAACCGCTGCGAAAATAGTCGGAAGGGATTTCTATGTTGATGATTTGTTAAGTGGGACTGATATTCTGGAAGATGGAAGGTCTCTTGTAACGGATTTGATAGATCTAACAAATTCAGCAGGCTTCATTCTACGTAAATGAAGTTCCAACATGAACGAACATGCTTCCGTTGAACTAAACCCGTCAACGTCCGTCGTAAAAACTCTTGGTTTAAATTGGGAGCCCGCTGCTGATATTTTTCGTTTCGCCGTGCCCAAACTTGAATCGGACACACCTATTACCAAGAAAAGTGTCTTGTCAGAATCAGCCAAGATTTTTTATTGGTCCAGTAATCGTCCAAGCAAAAAAATTTCTTCAATCTCTATGGAAGCAGAACAGTGACTGGGACGAGCTACTACCGGAAGAGCTTCGGAGTACGTGGAATGAATTTCGAAGCAACCTTGCGGCATTAGACACTCTCACCTTACCCCGCTGGGTCTCCTTCACTCAAGATCTAGTCACGGTAGAGCTACATAGGTTTTGCGACGCATCAAACGCAGCTTATGGAGCACGTATTTACCTTCGTTGTATTTCGGTCGATGGGGCAGCAACCGTTCGGCTTATTACTGCCAAGTCAAAGATCGTACCATTGGAAGATGTAAAGCGGAAGAAGAAGGTCTTAACCACACCATGGCTTGAGCTCTCTGCAGCTCTCCTGCTAAGTAATTTGTATTAAAAGGTCTGCAGAAGCATCCACATTCCGTTCCAACCATTCTTTTGGGCAGACTCCACTATCGTGAAGTATTGGTTAGCTGCTCCACCTTCTCGTTGGCAAATCTTCGTGGAAAACCGTGTCTCAGAGATCCAGCATATAACTAGCAGTGGCGTATGGAACCATGTGGCAGGTACAGACAATCCAGTAGACATTATCTCGCACGGAATGATACCCGCACAACTGAAATATGAAACAGCGTGGTTTGAAGGTCTACTGTGGTTACGATAAGATCGTTCAATGTGGCCTATCAAGTCATTTACCACCCAGGACATTGAACAATCTCTCTTAGAAGAACGACCCACTGTAGCGCTCCCCGTTCGTGGAAATAAACCAAGCGAAATTTTTTTGCTCCGTTCCTCGTTCACCGATCTCGTCCGCTTACAATCGTTGCTTACATCCGTAGATTCCTCCACAACGTGTCTCCGCATAATCGCAGCAACAAACGGTCCGGGTCTATCAATCTTCAAGAATCCTAGAGGGTTTGAGCTGTTTAGTGAAATACCTGTAACTAGAAATTAGAAGAAAAATTAGTATCTTCCATTTAATTCCAACTACCTTTGCTTATCTTCGACAGATACGTGTATTTCGTCTAAAATGTGCAAACTTCTTCAGTGTCTCGTACTCGTAAGCCGCTGCATCCTATTCTGGTTGGTAAAACGCTTTGTGTTGGTGGCCGGCTTGCTCATGCACCCATTACGGAAAGTCGTAAGCACCCAATAAATCTGCGTGCTCCCTATCAAGGATAATGCACCCACCGACGAAGATCTTTAATTTCTTCCATCGATGGTGCTTCGGCACCTCGGGGGTCTTCATTTTGAAGGCCTCCGCTTTTCAGTTAAGTATTTTTTCAATAATTTATTTTGAATAGCTCAGTGAATGTTCCTCCTCCATAGCCACCTGTCAGTCCCTTCGGGGACGCAATCCATCCGGAAAACACTGCGTTCTTTGGTTCATGCTGCTCCAATCCGTCAATCATCTCTTGGCTCGTCTTGTGATTGTAAAGCATGTTCCATGATGTACATATCATCCGTCCTGTAACCAAACTTTGTTGTGGCATCTATTTGTAAACTAGGAACAAATAATTCTCGGTCAAGGTCATTGCTCATCACCAGTCCAATCTCCATCAAACTACACCCGAGCATTAGGTACCATTGCTCGGCATCGCTATAATTGCAACCCAGAAGTCATCCACAGGGCCTGATCAACCCGATCGGACGGCTACAGCAGTTGCCATCGTAGAATCATAGACTCATCGTAGCATCACCATCGTAGCATCGTAGACCGCTGATGACCATATAAAATCCAACGGGAACGACGAATCAGCCGTCTTTATCGGTGCCTGGGCACCCTCGGAGGCCAGGAGGCCTCCGCTCCAGGCAAGTTCTGTTTCAGTTCATAAATTCAAGGTAAAAAGCACCCTCCCAAGTAGCACACTATGATAATAATTAGTTGTAGTTACTTGAATATAACTTAGCAAGTCATATTTATGTTATTTCAACCAAATGGCAACAAGTGTGCTACTAGGGCTCTCATTTCTAGCGTCGATTGAAGCCAGCCCTCCACACCGAAGGACGAAGAACAATATCAGCGCAGCCACCCACGAGTTAGAAGTTAGCGTTTGAACCAACTGATGGAAGGACGGCAGCCTGGGAATCATCGTTGCGAACTGATTTCGTCACCGTTATTGTTGTGAACTCTTTCACTCTTCTCCGAGGTCGTCATGCTTGCACAACTAGTATAGGAAAGGCTTGTAAGATGGAACACGATCCGTTTTTTGCTCGTAACATGTATAATTTTTATTTGTTTTGCAGATTCAAAGACATCTTTCGAAAAAAGAACTAATAGTCTCCAACTTTGCTCAAGGAACTGATTATTTATAGTCATCAAAAAAAAAGTTATGGCCTATTTTCGATATCCATCCAAAATTGCAATTTCAAAAAATGGCTTGCAAGATGGAACATGATTCGTTTTTTGCTCGTAACATGTGGAATTTTTATTTTTTCGAGGATCTTTCGAAAGGAACTAAAACACTCCAAGTTTGCTCACGGAACTGATTATTTATAGTAATAAGAAAAAAGTTATGGCCAATTTTCGAAATTCATCGAAAATTGCAATTTCCAAAAACGTATTTTTATTTTTCAATTTATTATTGATTCCATGGCATTTTTAAACAGAAAAAATGTCATTCAAATGTTTTAAAACGAAGGAAATGTGTTCCATCTTACAAGCCTAAAAGTGATTTGATATCGATGGGAAATTTCCACATATAAAGCAAAAGAAATAATTGCTATTTTAATTATTTCACCACTTTCGAACAATGATACCTGAAAGAGCTTGATCGAATGAGTGTATTCACTCCAATAGCAAATGAAAATTGAAGAATAGTAAAAAAAATGAGGTTAACACTTGTCAGCGCGATCGTGTTGACGCTATGAATGTCAAAAGTGGCGCTGTTCCATCTTACAAGCCTTTCCTCTAAAAGCAGTTGTTTACGTCGGCAATGCGACATCTCGTATTGAACGATAAACAATAGTTATCAACCCAAACAAAAAGGTCATCGCACTCCTTGTATGATTATTGTTAGTGTATAAGGATTGTGAAATCAAAACAAATCAATCTAGTAGCCCGTAGAAATTAACGTTGAAAACCAGTTAATAGAAATTAAACTACCGGTCGAAATATTCAGTCTAGCATTCGATTGAAATCCCTATGTTTAGGATTAACTCAAATCACCATATGTGGCAACCTGAACATGTTCCACACTTTCGACTTTGATTGTTATAGAACCGATCAATTGTAATCGATATCACTCGCGCGGAGATATTCACCACACTGACCCTTGTGTATTGTTTCATATACACTGGGCAGTTAGTTAGATTTCGACGGTGCTCTTGTTCCGCAATAAAATTATTGTTTGCTATATACGGATATAAAGTGTTTTTTTCGAAGTTCCACTATGTGTGGTTTTTGAACTGCCCGAAAACAATTCACAGTACAGGGTTTCTCCATCGGTACCGGTAGGAACAAAATCCGTAAGTCACATACGCAATATGCTTATGTGTCAAAGAATACAGCTTTTTCCAAGGATGGTTCCAATCGTATCATTTATCATTCGTTGCACGCTCTTCTTTGATTCAATAGACGCACACAATGAGAAGTTCTGCTTCACCTCTCAAACCGAAAACGGATGGGCCAGGGTACGCATTGAATGAACATAGCATGAATTTCGTCGCCTGCCAATTGTATGCGTGTTCATCACTGCTTGCTTGTACAATTTATTGATTCGTTCGTTGGCTTTTGTTAGTGATTCATTTTCGTTTCCTGATTCGATTGTGTGCTAGTGCTCTAAGCTTCCGATCGAATCACTTGGTGATTGTGTGGTACCGCGTTCAGAACAAAAACGGATCGGAAGCCGAAATGCACAGTGTAGCCAGTATATACAGTGGGAAAAACAGGAAATATGTAGCAACTAAACGCCAAATGTTAATAGAAGGTGACATGTGTTTCTTTAGGCTAGTATTTTCTGTTTTTGGGAGATACTGATAATGGCACAGGTTACTTAGTTTGTAATGGTACGGATGCAGTGGCTTCCCTGTCCGGTACAAAAGATTTTTCATACCTCAGAAAACAAAAATTTATGCATTCTTGTTGAAATAGAAAATAAGCTAATGTTTGTTCAACGAACGATAATCGACGATATGGATATTATGGGGCCAATTATAGAAATCGAGTCGACCGTCCCTTTCCTCGACAGAGCGATTTTGCTATTACAGATGTCGAGATCGACGAAATTTTGTCAAGTTGGTCGACTCAATCGATCGCTCAGAAACTAGTGAGTGATCTATCACATTTTGTTGTTTAAGAGTTTTTTTTGATCTGCGATTTCTATCGATTCGTGGTAATTCGTTTAGTAAGATAAGAAATACACTAAACCAGTTTTTTTGCAGGTGAGTGACAAGAAAAACAATTTACTTCTAGCAAAAAATGTCTAATCTTATTAAGAACAAAACAAATTACCGTCAGTTTGAATAGCTCATTGAACTAATTATATTTTATGTGGATATCGTAAGAGGCTTTGTGGCATGGAGCCAGTAAAACTAATGCTTAGCAGAGAGTGGTAGGAACCAAGAGCTCAATTCATTAGGACCACCAATGAACCTTGAGTCGGAATAACAAAAAGTAAATTTAATTTTCTCGTTTGTGATCCGAACATTAGTTTGCAAACCCAGACGGAAACTCAGAACAGTAGTAAATGTGATGAGCTTTTTAAATTAATCTCAGAACCTTGGGTTTCTCCTAAGGTACTTCTAAACGGCTTATTTCAGTACATTTGCACATGGGATTAGCTAATCGACCCACGAGTTAAGTGTTTTATGAAATAAGTCCTAGATTTCTTGAAGCATAAAAAGAAAAGCTCTTAGTAGTTCAAGAAGGAATATACCGAAAAATTCAGGACCAAACATCTTGGAAGTTCAAGATCATATTTCCCAGAAGTTAAGGACAGAACTTTCCAGAAAATCAGGAGAGGACTTCTCAGAGCTTCATTAAGAAGTTTAGGGGAGACGACTTCTTGGAAATTTGGAACATTCCCGAAGTTTTGGAGTTTTCTCAGACGTCAGGAAAAAAAAAACTTTCCCAAAGTTCAGGAAGAAACTAACCAGGGAAGGCGTTATCTAATATTTCTCACAAATTCAGAAACAAACTTCCAAAAAGCTCAGAACGTCCTAGAAATTCAAGAGAGAACTTCTCTGAAGTTCGGGGAAAGGCTTATCAGAAGTTCCGAAATAAAATTCCCAATGTAACTTTCCAGAAGTGCTAGAAAGCTTTCCCAAAGTTCAAAAGAGAACATTCCTGAATTTCAAAATGTCAGAATGGGGATTCCTCAAAGTTACCAGAATACCAGGATACCAGAAGGTTAGGAAAAAAATTGAATGCTATACCAGAAGGTCAGAGAACTTCGAGATAAAATCGTTAAAGTGAGACCGATCAACGCATATCTATACAGCAACCTTATTTGATAAATGTTTAAAGAATTATGTAGTACTGTCAATAGCTTCAGTATCATCACGTATAAATTGGTGATGACTAGATAATAACTCTTCTTCTGTATCATTTTTGAAATATGTATCCCAAGTAACACCACTTGTCATATTCATGTTAATAATACAAGTTTTAGACCAACCTCATGTTTTTTCCTAACGTCAATTACTTAATTTCATACACGCATATAACCGAAAAAGCGCAATAAATGTGGCATTTTTGAACATCTTTTAGATCATACCAGATGTTTTTTAGAACATCCATAAGACAAATATTATGTTCTATGGATGCTTCCAACAGCATGTTTATAACATAATGATATGTTTTGTCTAAGCAAGCACGGTATGGACAAACTAAAAAAAAACAAGAGGATTTAATGGCGAGACGATATCGTAGCTAATTATATTTTACGCGTTAAGGATGATTGTTTATAACTTTTTCAAATAGGAAATTAAAAATGCTTTACGCATGAAAGTTGTGTCAAAATTTTATATGCGGCTCAAGGTTAGCAGTGCAACTTTCCGTTTTACCTTCCCTAATTTCATGCGCCATCGATTGGATTAAAAAACGTAGAAGGGACCCCGAATAAATTATTGAATTTTAGTGAGATTTCATAATGGAATTCACAAAAACCAACATGGCGATTTTCCATACCTACAGTCCTACAGTACAAGTCTACAGTACGGGTAAAAACATCAGCAACACATTTGATTTTCAAATGTTCTTTTTTTTCTTTTCTGCGATTTTGTTGTGAAATTGAACCGAGTAATTTCAGTATAAATGAAAATACAAATACAATTTTTCTATTTTGTTGTGCGAAAACATAAAAAAAGACTCCCCACAAATTAAGCGTAACAATTTATAAAAAATACTAAGCAATCTCCCAAATGTTGCTTTATGTTACATTTGAATAAACCCCTATGCCCAATTTGGCTTCTATTTGAATCAGTGAGTGGCATCACAATCTTACTTTTAGGTAGTGTTTTTTTTTTATTCCAGTATTTCAAGTAAACATATTTTCAGCCGTCACTGTATTCGATTCACAATCTATTTTGAATAATTTTACTGCATGAGGATGTTAAAAACATGTTTAAAATTCATCTTGAATGCAACCTATCAACATATTTACAAACAACTAGCATACACGCTATTTCCAAACAACCCACAATTAAGTACGTTTACTCAAATCAGACAAAAGTATGGCTACTCAAAAGTGAGTAAAGATAGTTCGTAGTGGTAAGATGACAAACAGTTACCGATGTCTTCAAAAAGTAGAATTCAAGTTGATCGAACAAACATTAAACAAAAACGTGTTCGCTGTTCTGGTACCACGTTTTAACCAAATATGTGTAGAAAAACATACTCAAAACTTTTTCAAGACTAGACATGTTTGGTATTTCATCCTCACGACATCTTTACAACAAAGTTCTTATATTCTTGTCATAGAAGATGTTTCTGGTGTTACTTGGGATATTGACACTTGTCCACATATTAATTAATAATTTCCCGCAAGGTATTTCAAATCGCAACATTGGCACAGCGCCCCAATGAGTTTTTCTGATTAACAAAAACATTAGAGAAATTCACAAAACAAGAGTGAAAAATGTCAATACCTGTTCTTCAACTCTCAAAAATGACAGTTAAATTGATGAAAGTCCCGAATTACTACATGATGTAATATTTCAAAGACATTTGGAAAAGTTTCAACATTATAGTTAACAGTTGACCTCCGTTATCGACTCGATCAGTTTCAGTCGGTTTCTGTAATGTGCAATTTTACTCGACTCGACAGTGACAAGTGTCGAGTCGAGTTGCTCGACTGGACTTCTATAATTAACCCCTATACCCATTTCAACTGAAATCTCGATAACGGTTTGTCTCACATACTTAACAAAACTTCCAACACTGTCATTTGAACCAAAAGACAATGAAAGATTCTGTTCAAATGAATGCAATCATCTTTCGTCTCCGAACATTATCATCTGGCGATCCTACTGTGTCGTATTTCCATAGCCACTCAATCAACGAAGAGTGAATCACAAGTAGGCAGAGCTGTTGTCCATTCGACTTGCGTGGTGGAATGAAGTAATCTACAAAACGTATAATCTTGTTCACTATCTGAGTTCCTGCGTATGATGCTTTTACCAATACAATCATCGATACGGTTGTTTCAAGCACGGATAAGAATAAATAATTTTCACTGATTTTTTCGGCAGTCACCAAAACTGCCTTTTTCTAGTGGAATTAAATGAAATTTGCTCGGGTTTACTATTGATAAGTTGAACAAGTGTTTCAGTTGTTCATTTTTGAGTTAATTTATAAGTGATCAAGTGCAGTGTGAATATAAATGTTCCTACTAATAAATAAGAATTTCTATGATATGTTTCCTAAACTTTTTAAAATTAAATATTTTGTTGATTGTAATTTCAATTTTATCTAAGTGTATATTAGACTTAGTCTTATAATTTTTATATGGCGCATGGTTTACTGAAAAAAACACAAAAGAAACGAAAATCAGGCCAGGCTGTGTAACAAAGAAATGAAATTCATTTAACCAAATGAACTAGAACCGATTACAGATCGTCTTGACAAAAAGCTCAGTGTGAGAGTTCAACTTTGCGGTAACATTTACGCTTACACTTTCACCAAATGTACATCGCACCTCATCCACGCTGTCTCCAATTCATCACAACGTTGCTCATGAATAATCCCCTATAATTACAGTTCCATTTGTCCCCAACTCTGAATCGATTCGCACCGCATTATTTATTCATCAAGCTAACGCAACGAGTCACAGTTTTGCATCCTTGACGCTCGTGATTGCCCCGAACCCAGCGGCCAAAGAACGGCAACGGGTTAAGTAGGTCCTGCAGCAGATGAACATCTCGCAAAAAATTGACCTAGTCCCAAATCCGAGAGAGAAACGAACGGAAAACCAAAACATAGCCACCAAAGCAGTTATTATAAACAGAGCATGACTGGAAAGCCTCCTTTTAGGTGAAGAATGAGTGACTTTTCGCGAGCGCCTGTGGGTGTCAAAGCGGAGCATTACTCCAAAGTGGGTGATTCTGGGTGAGGTTTTCCATTCTACTACTGCATTCTCTTCAGTGTTTTACACTCTTTCTCTTGTTCAGACTCTCCGAATAACGGACTGTTAAATTCCGATGCAAAAAACACCGAACTACTTATCCCTGGAGACCAGTCGTTTAGTGGTACGTTGCTGCTTGTAGTGAACGGTGTTGCTTCCGATTGAACGCATGGGATGATTTATGTTGATGCAGTTTCCGACAATTGCGATGCCAAAACTCCGATTAATTATTCAGCAAAACGGCCCTCGTCGCCGGCTGGGTCATTGTATCAAACATCCTTGGCTGGAGTATTCCAGCCTTTTGGGATAAGAGCATGTGTATGCCACTACTGATGCTGAAGGCGATTATGTGTGATTTCAGGGGTTGTCTTCCGTATGAAAACTTAGACGATGCGATGACGCTGCAAAAATCACGCCCTGTTTCGCATGACGGGAAACCGATAGACCTATTCGAGCTAACGAAGCACAGCCTTAGACGGAGATGACGGGAGATAACTATTGAGCGCTACGGATATTCGACGTATCTCGTGGCTGCTATAAGGCTCTGCCATATCATGTTTATTTTTTTCCCGTTAACGTGAAGTGGAACGTGGCAGTAGATGAATTTTTGCGAAAGCAAAATATACGCTTGTAAAGTGGGGATTTTCTATTTCTTCAGGTGAAGTCTTCCAAAATACAACAATTTCCATCATTCGTTAGATTTTTTTAAGTCAATCCCGTAAGCATGCACGTGTAGGACATTTCTATGCTAAGATTGCAGATACTCATTGTAATTCTTATTTACTTGAAAAATGCACCATTCATCTTCAAATGAAAAATGTACTTAAAATCGTACCTTAATAATGTAGCTTGTTTCAATAGAGAAAGTGCTACAGCTACGGTAGCAGTAGAAACTTTTCACAGATAAATCTTACCTGCGTATTTTTTTCGGTTTCGTTTCACCTCATCCCGCTTTAATCATTGTTTGAACCCTACCCGAGGCTAGCTAGCTTGGGTATCGATTCGGTGAATTCTTCTTCGGTTCCTTGAATTCTCATTGTAATCTGCTTGTTAATCGATTCGGGGATTCGCTATAGCGCCCAAACACGTTAGAAAAGGGCAATCTTTTGATCCTCTTTCTAATTTAATTAATTTGAAAAATCAATTGAATATGCCTGGGGCCTCCAAATGTCTATCCGGGCCTGACACGCACCTGTCAAGCCAGAAACGGTAAATTTGATCCGTGATTTGATGGAATGGATTTTGTAGTTTCTTTCTGTTCACAAATCATACAAACATGCATTGGTGCTGCGATCAAAATCTTTTAATTAAATTAAAGTGTAAATGCAGCTGCTCGGATTCACGGTTGATGGCAAAGGGGGATATCATTTTATTACATCTTTAATCGAATGACTTTCAGCATTCCGGGTTGGTTCATCATACATAATTAGGGATGTAACTAGAACAAGATCACTCTCATCAATTGTAATCAATTGTAATAAATTTATGTTCATAAAGAATGTCTCGAAAATAAGTTATCCACGAACACTTGCGTTGTACGCTTGATTTTTAAAATCTTTTTAACGTGTTCATCATAGCATGCTTCCCGTTTGACTGTCATCTTCTGTCATATGTTTACTTGTTCGCACTGTAGCTTTCAATTCGCTCCAGAGAAAGTTCTTACTCAGTTTGTGGTGGATGAGGAATTAATTGGAAATTAAAAACACTCCAGTTAACAGCACCAGCAATTAAGGTTTTCATTGGTGATTATTTTTTGTAATAATTCGATCACTGTACCGAGAAGTTTTTTTTTTTTCAGCTATGATGTTTCAGCTCTTAAGATCATTGAGCGTGAAGAATTAGAGACTCTCCTACTCCCGCAATTACTAGCTGACAGAACGAGGTGCGTTAGCGGCTTGAACAAATGGCGCTGTTCTTTTGTAACGTCATCTATTGTTAAACATATATATTTGGGGCGATTCAAAAACGACGTTCACTCTTTAGGGGGGGGAGGGGGGTATACAATTTGTGACAATATGTGACAGGGGGGGAGGGGGGTTATAAAAATGTGACATCCAACAATTTGGCATTTGGTAATCTAAATTTATCAGCGTTAATACGAAAACAAAGGCGTCGAAAAGTTTGAGTGTACGGTAAATGAAAATACACATTTTACTTAGTTGTGTGAGTGCAAAAAAATATTTACTGTGTTCATACATGTTCTTATCGTCAATGAGCACGAACCGCACGAGCTGTGCTTCATTCTGAAACTTCGTCGAATTTGGTTTTGTTGAAAATCCTATTGTGTTCGTTTTTGGTGACGTTGAATTTTGATTTGATTCAAACGCTGGTCGATGCATTTTGTCGTGCATACCCGCTGCGCAATTAACAAGCCAACCGTGGTGTGTGAATACTGGTGAGATATAAAACACGAATCCTATTGTGAAGAACTTTTCAAATCGAAAATCAGCACCTTGAAAACGGAAGCTTCGAAACCGAAAGATAAACTGAAGGTTTTTTTAAGCCAGCAGACCTTCTGTTGCGAATGGAGGGATTGTTAAACAATGTTCCAAAAATACCACCGGATGAAGGAACTCCAGCCTTTCAGATCTTCACAAGCTCCTCCGGATTCGGACAAAAAAGTTCCCTCTTATTTTGCATGTCCTAAATAGGATGCAATTTCCAAAGAATTGGATATTATTAATTCCGAGATTTCCAGCCTGCTGATTAGAGAGCGAAATGACATGCTTTCGGGTATACAGAAAAGACGCTGTCTGACCTGATCAACCGAAGGAAGGCGTTAAATTTGGCCCTAGAGAAGAAGAAATCAAATCAGCAACGTCAAAAGACAAGCAGATTGAACCGAAAGAAGATTCTTGGGGAAGAATTTGAAACAAACGCTCATCTTACCAACCGTCTCAAGATGCAACCTGATAAAGGACGACCTCCGATAGAGAGTAACCAAGCATATAGACTGTTCCAGAAGGTATAAACACACTGTCATAATAACAAACAAGTCATGTTTATTTTTATTTTTTATTTTTTTTTATAAATTCATTTATTTGTACAGGCTCAAACGAATCAACTTTACAGAGCCAAGTTTTCATGTTTATATACATCAGTTATCTTAGAACTAAGGTTAAGGGGCATTCCTATCACAAAAGTTCAACTCAGTGGACGCAGTGATTCTACGCCCCAACAAAAAAAAGGTTAAGGGGATAGAACCGATTACTCGCGGTCGTCTCGAGGTTAATAGGAAGAACAATTTTAAGGATGGGAAAATTGGGGTGGAAATTTTGAACAATGCATAAGGAACAATGGTTTTCTTATATCTAGAACATCGAATTAAAAAAATTTTTTGAACGTTTTTAATTAAAAAAAAAGAAATCTCTCACTCACACACACAACCACACTCACACACAGAACCACAATCACACACTGACGCACTGACCCTCAAAAATATAACCGAAACAAGTAAGTTAATCAAACTACAATCTAAGACTAATGTTAGTCAAAAACACATAAATGAGTTTCATAAACTCCAGATCGCGTGCAGCCAAAATGTCTCGAATCGGTACATTTGATTGTCTACCTCGAGCCGGAAGGGAATCATGAAGCTCAGATCTGACTCCACGATACTCAGGACAAAACCAAATAACGTGATCTGCAACCTTGTAACCTTGTCCGCATTCACAGAGATTTCTGTCTCCCAGCCCAACACGGAACAAATGAGCGTTTAAAGAATAATGATTGGACATAAGGCGAGACATCACACGAATGAAGTCTCGACCCACATCCAATCCCCTGAACCAACATTAAGACACCTTTGGAGTGATAGAATGTAGACATCGCCCCAAACGTCCTTTACTCCATTTATACTGCCAGCTTTCGATCTGACGAAAAATATAGAAAAATTCGTTGAAGGCGATTTGTCGGTCATAAATATCGCCTTTTATAGCGCCGACCCTTGTGAGCGAGTCCGCTTTCTCATTGACAGGAATCAAACAATGAGAAGCAACCCAAACAAAGATTATAATATGTTTATTTTTAGTTTTAATAAGTTTATTTATGTTATATATGATATTTTACTCTCGTTTAATCAAAATATTTAATCATAGCCAAGACTCCTAACTTTTCCTCGAACATGACCCATTAGCTTCTGCACAGTGGTACTTCCCACCATTTTGACCACTTTTGGCCAATCTTTTTGGATGTCGTCCGCTGGTTTAATGAATTTTCGTAGCTTTGTTTTGGTTAAAAGCCCAAAATGTCTCGATTGGCCGTTCCTCTGGGCAGTTCGACGGATTCATGTCTCTCGGCATGAAACATACATTTTAATTTTTGTACCATTCGAGAGTGTCCTTTGCGTAATGACATGACACCAAATCAGGCCAAAATACTACTTGACCTTCGTGCTGCCTGCTCATCAGCAATAATCACTTCTGGAGACATTCCTTAACGTATTTCTGAGTGTTCATTGTCTCCGTTGTGATGTACGGACTAGATGTTTTACCACACTTGAATATTGCTTGCCAAACCATGACCTTCTTACCGAATTTTTCGGTAAAAATTGCCTTCTCCGTTTCCGGGATGTCTTTGTCCTCGCTTTTAGTTTAGAATTGTAGTCCTGGAAGCGTTTTGTAATCTAGTTTCACATACGTTTCCATGTCCATTATTATATACCCAGAATTTCTACACAATAACGAATCGTAGAGTTTGCGGGCCCGTGGTTTCACAGACGCGGCCTGTTTTGGGTTTTTTCTGCTTCCGGTATGTTTTTAGCCCAAGTCTTTGTTTGGTACGCATGACGTTACTCGACGAGGTCCCTAGTTTTTTCGCAACATCCCAAGCGAATTCGCTTGTTTTCGCTTGTAGGCATCCCTGATCCTTTTATCGGTATCCGGACTAACAGGACCGGATTTCCGACCACTCATCGGTGCATCTTCAAACGTACACTGTTTTCTATATTTTCGAATCGCAGATCGTACCGCTCCAACGTTTACACCCTCTTCCTTGGCCAATTTTCTCAAGGAGAGTCCGCTCACAGTGCACCATTTGTGCACGATACTTTTTCGTTGTTCCGGAGTAAGACCGCGCATTTTGATAGGTAACACAAACTGAGCACTTTTTTTATGCTATGTTATTCAGAAATTTGCAAACAAAAAGACGCAGCCAAAACATGTCAACCAAAATGACCGTTAAAATAAGGTGTGCTTATACTATCTGGAACAGTCGTTAGTTGCTGAAGACGTTGGTCGTTCTTGGTCAGCATGGAGCGTCAGCTGGGCAGAGAGGTGACGTTAAGAATTTAGAGTAACATGAACATCTTTGATATCATCAACAGCATTGTTAAAAATAAATACATACGCGAACAAACTTTTCAGTTAGCATATTCTATTTTGAATGTAACAAAAATATCATAAATCTTGAAATCTGAATTTTATAGAATATGGGACAGTGCTTAAGGATGGGAGAGATTGCGGTCAGGAAGAACCTGCTACTTTAAAAAAGTTTATAATTATGGAATCCAAAAGTGCTTGAAATTTTCTTGGCAATAAAAAGTATGATCTAGATTAAGTGTTGCACACAATTTCAACGTTGAGAGAAACGGTCGGTAACTTTGAATAAAACACCATCCTTTGCGAAAAAAAATCAATCGATTTATTATCAACAAGAAATTTTATAACCAGTCCTGTATGGAAATTTTAAAAAAAGGGTATTCTCTCTTTTTTGAGATATGAAAAAAAATTATGAAATTTTTTACAATTTTGCTAACTGTGATTTAAAAAACTAATTCGAGAACTGATCGTCTTAGGAAATCTTTTTTTTGGTGGAAAGTGCTTTAAATTATCTCAGCAAGCTGACAAATTATGCAATGGCAAATTTTTTACAAAAAGGTTTCTAGGGCTCAGAAAAATCGAAAAATAACATCGTCTATACCAAAATTGCCCACAAAATTGAAATATTGATTTCTTGAAACCCATGTCAAGGTGGGATCATTTCTTGATCTCCCGGTATGAGAATTTCAGTGGAATTTCCCAGACTGTTCAAGGTAAATCCCGAAAATCCTCGATTTATTTCAAAAACCGCTTTCAAATTGTATGGTTCTAAAAATCAAAATTTTCAATCAAAAACAATTATTTCTGTTGGAATATTCATGATTCCATTTCTTTTTCACTTTCTGATCATTTTTTTTTTCGGACTTATGAGTAATTTCAAGATTTTTCAGAACTTTTTTCTACGAGTCATGATGTTTTGCGCATCTTCTTTACAAGAAAAATTATGTGTATTTCCATATTGTTTTCCTTATCTCGAGAATGAATAACCATCCAATATCGATATATCAAAATTTTCAATCGCAAAAAAGTTGGTTTGAATTTTTTCGCCATACAAACGATGTTTTTCTGGTTGTTCCGAACAATTTTCCTGAACCGTGAAATAATGTCGTGTAAAATATCTTTTCAGATCTTTTTTTCTATCGATAATAAAATTTCAAGCACTTCTTAGAACTCAATTTATGTTTTACAAAGTTTGCACTGCAAACTTAAATTATTCACCTGAGCTAAACTGCGATCAGTCATTGGTGTTTAAACCAGATTTTGCCCGATTATTGAGTAATTTTTGCTCAAAAATCTGTTACTTATGCACAAAAGTGAGGAAAAAAAACCGGTTTCCACATTAGACATTAGGGGTTATCTCATCGATGTGTAAGTGCATTTTAAAGTGTGGTTCATGAGTTATGAATTTTTAAAATAAGTATTATTGGAAAAATTAAAAATGGTATAAACTCAACTAAAACTCCCCATGTCTTAAACTTTATCCATTGTAATTTAGTTAGTTCGATGGTTGTAAAGATGTTAATGTAAACCCATCATACCGATGTGATCTAGAGAGAAAGCTACGAATCAGCACATTCTAATAAAGCTTTGTTTATTGATCTTCAAAATCTATCGCACCTTTAATATTTATCAAGAGTAATAAAAATATACAATGAAATTATTAATTGAATAGGCATTTCTGAATCAGAATCAGTAAAGTTTTTTTTTCTACTTTTCAACTAAGATTATTTCAAATTCAAAACTGACATGTTTCTTAAATGAGTGCAGTTTAAAAAAAAATATTTAAGAAACGACGTTTTTTGCAGAAGAAAACATGTCATACGATAAGTTTTGTCCATCTGTTACGAATATCTTGATATATCTCTGCCAGTTATTTCCATCAAAACACACTTCACTTATCCGTGGACAGAAGATCTTTACACATTATTGTTGAAATCGACAAAACCAATATGCATATTTTTTTTTCAGAAATGTGACTTCCTACAGGGGTAGGGGGTAATCAAATTTGTGACAAAGTGCGACAGAGGGTGGGGGAGGGGGTTTAAAAACCTGAAATTTGATGGACGTCATTTTTGAATCACCCCTTTTTGGAAAAGTAAAAATATAATTCAAAATCGAGAAAAATCTAATCCCAAATTGTGTGTTAAATTTCATTCCATTCTCTTGCAAATGATTTTGAAAATCTCATAAAAAAAAAAAATTGACCTGACCCCAAGCATATTCAAACCAACTATTGTTATTGGTACAACTATAATTATGGCTGAATAGACTGGCACTGTAGGATTACATGAACCGTATATTTTTATCTCTGCGGAGAGATGGTCATGTGGATCCCTTGCATTACCGTTGGGGCTCGATTACCGTAATCCCTTTCGATTTAGGCAAATTAAACACACACTACTTCAGACATTCTTACACTTTATTTCACTAGTCTGTCTTTTTAGGGGAAACACTTATTTGCCAGCACTACATTTATTTTCTTAGATCTAACATTAAACAAATAACAAACAGATTGGTCTTACAGAACCGTCCTCGACCAATGGTTAGGCTACTACTAACAAAAACTACCTACAACTACCTATTTAAAACCCCAACCCCGGTATCCCGAACACTCGTGGTGAATTTTCCAACATTATCGGGTCGACCGAAGCTCTCTCTGCAACATCTCCATGACTCATCGATGACCCCGATGGTTATCTGCAACGTGGTTGGTGCTAGCTATTGTGTCAGTCTGCTTGCTGTTTGCTGTTATCGCTGAACAATAGCCAAGTTCAAAGCATCTGTCTGGCTGGTGATAGCTATACACATAAAGGGTGTATTCGATAAAAATGGCACACACATATATACTCATCAAAATTAAACTGATTATCGGATTTTCTTGAAATTTTCAGGGAATGAAGAACTACTAATGAGTTTTGATTTACAACATTTGTTTTATTCAATTTCGTCTCCCATCCCGAATGCCCGCACCTTCCTTTTCACTCCACCCATCAAAGTTTGTACAACCGATTTTCCCAGTGTTTTTGTTGTTTTTACCCAAATTTTCTTCAATTCTAGCTCTGTTTTTATAGTTTTGGGATGTTTGCGAAGTTCCGTTTTCATAATTGCCCAGAATTTTTCAATTGGACAAAGTTCCGGTGAATTTGGTGGGTTCATATCCTTTGGCACAAAATTGACTCCGTTGGCTCGGTACCACTCCAATACGTTTCGAGCGTAGTGGCAGGATGCTAGATCAGGCCAAAACAGAGTTGATCCTTTGTGCTTCTTAATGAATGGCAAGAGTCGCTTCTTAAGGCACTCTTCCGTGTAAATCGCACCGTTTATTGTTCCGGATGTGATGAAGGGAGCACTTATTTCACCACATCCGATTAGAAACTTCTTTGCAAATTTCGATAGTTTTTTCTTTCGAACATCCTCCGGAACATCGAACTTCAACTTGGCAACGAAATATTCTTGTCCAGGAAGTTGGCGGAAGTCGGCCTTGACGTATGTTTCGTCATCCATCACGATGCAACCGGATTTGGTGAACAGCTTCGTGTAAAGTTTCCGGGCGCGGGTTTTCGCAGTGATGTTTTGTTTTCATTCCGATTTGGGGCTTTTTGCACTTTGTAAACATGTAACCCAGCACGCTTCATGGTTTTCTGCACAAAACCGACTGACACCTTAGACTTTTTAGCGACATCTCGAATTGACAATTTTGGACGGTTCTTGAATTGTTGTACGACTTTCCTGGCCATTTTACTGTCCATTGGACCACTTTTACGACCACTCGCTTCCTTCCTTTGGACACTCAGACGCTCCTTGAAGATTCCTATTACACGAGACACAGTTGTATTTGCAATTCCAAGCCTTTTATCAATCCACCGGTGGGACGCCCCTGGATTTTGATTGTGAGTGCACAAAATTTTCTCACGGACAATTTCTTGTTTCGACGACATGACTGGAACTACTGAATGTATAACTATGAAACTTGGCAGATGTAAATAATACACTATGGATAAGATCTACTCAAATTTCTAGGTTATTTACTCATACGATTCAAAAGTTACAGAAGATTTTCTGTGTGCCATTTTTATCGAATACATCCTTAACTATATTGCCAGCAGCCCACAGGATAAAATGGGTCCGGTTTTATGGAACATGATGTACGATGAGGTACTACGACTTGCGTTCCCGAACGGGGTGAAGATGGTCGGGTTCGCAGACGACATCACCCTGGAGATATGTGGTGAATCCATCGAAGAGGTCGAGTTAACGGCCTCGCACTCCATTGACATTGCGGAGAGATGGATTAGTTCCAGGCAACTGGAGCTAGCTCACCATAAGACTGAGGTCACGGTGGTGAGTAATCGGAAATCCACATGCGGTATCAGGCGACGCGGTCTGCGTCCTAGCGAGGATGATGCCAATAGGCATTGTCATAAAAAAGGACGTAGAGTGGCCACAAGAGTCTTCTGTCTTCACCAAGTGAGCGGAAGTTGAGGAAACCACGGAACATTTGTTCTTCGCATGTCCTCGCTTCGATGGCGCGATGTCCGGCATGATTGCCGTAAGCGCCGGATAATTTGGCCAGAGGATGTGCCAAAACCAGGACATCTGGGACGCGGTATGCGTAGCAGCCTCCCAGATCGTCCTTGATCTCCAACAAGAATGGCGAAACGACCAACGACAGTTCGCAGGGACCACCTAAGCCCTAAGTAGTTAGACATAATGGGTCCTTAACAAGTAATACCGAAAGGTGGTTCCGGGGAGGGTCCAGGGGTTAAGGCACAGGTGGGTTATTTAGTGGGTCGAGGAGTTGGCACCCTAATCCTCCCACCCTGAGTTCTTCAGGTGTCTGGTTGCAGATTTTCTATTCTGCAGAAAAGATTTAAACAAAGGTATAAAATTAGGACGGTCCTTACAGACAGGCACGGTAAGCCAACTGTCAAAATATCAACAAAAAAAAAATGTTCGACAGAACTATTGTATAGTATTGCAACCATATTTTGCTGATTTTGATTCAAGCATACATTAATTAAATCAACTTGTAATGTATGATTGTTACAATCATGCACATGGGTTATCGAAAAATCAATGCACAAGTTTCGTTGGTTTTAGATGAAATATTATTGATTAAAACATATTTTTTCCTCCGGGTATGTATCCGAAGCGGACAATTTCGGAACCTCATTTATTTGTACCATTCGACGGCTCAAAATTCCCGATTTCACTCATCTTAAAAAACATCATCGCATAGACCAACCAGAGGATTGGGCCTCATACCGATACACTGGAACCGGTTCCGGTTGGGCTCAAAAAGGAAAATTTTGGAACCCCAAGTATTTGTAGCGTTTGAGTGGCTAAGAATTCATGGTTTTAAATACTGATAACCAAAAACATCATATCATAGACCAACCACGGATACTCTGAAAACGATTCCGGTAGGGCCCAAAGAGAACAATTTTTGAAACTTTATGTGTGTACCGTTCGATAGCAAAATTCATGATTTTGTTTACGGCTGACTCATTTTCCTAATGCGTGAATTAAAAAAAGCGGTCTACTTTTTCATGCGATTACGCTGCCACCTGCTGGTCGGTTCACCGGTCAATAGTCAAAATATATACTGTGAAAATTTGACAATTCCAACGTTTTAGGAATCTATACCTTTCATTTGAGATATCAAAAATCGGTTCAAATGTAAATGTTTGGAAGCGTGCCAAAACCTTGGATCATTTTTGAACCTTAATGCAATATGTGTAACTTTTATTGTAACGTCACTTCAAGAGGTCGCTGGAAACTGTGACTGACCAAAATATGTTTATTAGCAGATGTCGCAATTTTGCCACATCAATGGACACTTCGGCTATGTGAACTACACACATAGAAAAATAATTACTGGCACATTAATGGCCCGGCCTTAAGGATTCAAAAATACCTTGCGTGAAAAATTAAATCAGCTTTATTAAATTTGATCTGTGAACTTATTGCGACACACATCAAGTAATTGTAATATTTCAAGACGTTGTAAATGTTCAATAGATGTAAAATCTTACTTGAAAAGAATGTTTCACAGAGAATGAATTTTCATGATTGTTCTTTTTGACCCCAGCTTTATAATCAGGCGGCGCTAACACACGTGTGTTAGATTTTATTGTGAAAAATTTCAATTTACCTCTTTTTTCTCTCGGGAAACAATATTAGAAGATAACAGAGCATATTTCATGCCTTGATGCGTTATGACCATATTACAGCTGAAGAATTAATTTAAATTTGTTTATCACCAGCAGCTTGCTAAAGGGTGTTACGATCAAAATTTGGTCAAACAGTAATGTGTGTGAGTCGATCAAAGTTTTTATTAATAAGTCAAATTCTTTTTCCATTCCAAGTCCAGTTGAAACAGAATACAGGCGAAATATTCAGCTAAGCTTCATTTTTACCGAATGCGATTTGACGGGCCTTTCGTTTAACACTTGCCATAAGATTTTGTACAGTATTGTCCACTTTATGCGCCACAGAACGCCAGTTTGCCTTTAACTGTTTCTCGCTCACAACAGCTTTTTGAGTCTTCTTAAGGTTCCGTTTGACGATGGCCCAATATTGTTCGATTGGGTGGAGCTCTGGTGTGTTGGGAGGGCTCTTGTCCTTGGGCACCACTTGAACGGTGTTGGCAGCATACCACTCCATGGCCTTTTTCCTGTCATGGCAAGATGCCATATCCGGCCAAAATAGAACGGAACAATTGTGTTGCTTCAGGAAAGGCAGTTGACGTTTTTGTTGACACTCGCTCAGATAAATTTCCTGGTTGACGGTCCCGGTCGCAATGTAAACGTTGTTCTTCAAGCCACAGGTACAGATGGCCTGCCATACCAGATAATTTTTCAGGAACTTTGACAGTTTAATGTGCTCGAAAATATCTGCCACATTTTTCCGTCCGGTTGCGGTATAAAATTCCTGTCCAGGAAGCTGTTTTAAAGTCTGCCTTGACGTAGGTTTCATCGTCCTGTACCACGCAATCAAACTTCGTCAGCATACACGACGAACTTTCGCGATCGTGCTTTGGTCGACGTGTGTTGCTTATCGTCGCGATTTGGAGGCACCACTTTCTTGTAAGTCGACAGTCTAGCTCGTTTTTTTAGCTCTATCCACGGTTGAAGGCGCCATTCCCAGCTTCTTTGCGACATCTCGGACGGAGAGGTTGGGGTTCCGCTCGAAACAGCGGGCAACTCCTTTTGTCGTCGCTGTGCCCTCCGGCTTTCGATTTCCAGCTTTCTTGGTTGTCGACAAATGTTCACCGAACACTTTTCATACGTTGGTAACAGTTAATTCAGCCACATTCAATAATTTTGCCAACTTGGCGTGAGAGTTGTTTGAATTTTTGCCATGCACGTGCAAGTTTTGGATGCGTTGCTTCTCTTCCTTCGACGACATTTTGATAACTGAAGTGCTAATCTCCAAATCAAAATAGAGGCATGATGCTACACGCACACATCTTCAAAATGAGGGGTGTGCAAAGTTTTTTGCGTCAACTTTAAGTCGATCAAGTCGAATTTTGATCGAAACACCCGGTAGCAACAGATTTGAAAATTTACACAAAGTTATCGATTAATTTGGTTCTTGTTTAAACGTCTGTTTCTTTTCTTATGTTCAACCCATCCTGATGAGACTAAATTTATTCGGATCCAATGTTAAATTTTTAAGGAAGCGGAAAAAATCAAAATTCACGGTTTATTCTAGTTTTCATAAATGTGTTCGTAGAAAAATGAACTGTATTATTTTAGTTTGCTTGGATATTTAATTATTGTGGATAGGTGTTCCCTATGGAATCATTTCTTCATCTTTTATTCAACAAAGCAACGCTCATGGGTTATGTTATAAGTGAATTTAAGTTTAACATAATGAAAAAAATACAATACAGATCGGATGTACTTAATCATCACACAAATTTAAATGTTACTTAATGCATTTTATGCTAAACTTTCGGCCATTTTGCCCTGTTGTAGTCGTTCTTGTTAATGTCTGGAGCTTGTTGGAATATAAAATTTGGTCCGGATAGCCACCTCTGTAGCTGAAATTTTCAATGGTCTAATCACAACTTACTCACCTACAAACTACCAAAATATCATGTAAAATTTTGGTGCCATGCAACGGTCCTTTCCACATACAAATGAGTGTAAAGAGATCAGAAAATAAATTCAATCAAACACAGCTTTTCTCGAATTGCGTATGTGTCACTTAACATAATTTAACACGGATTTTTGTTTACGTTCCTCGACTTTTTACAAAACTGAATTACGTCTCGCATAAAATTTATAATTTTTAAGTGTTTGGTTAAAAACACGTTTTCAACGTTTTAGGTTGTTGATGAATTTACGCAGGCCCGAAAATTTAAAAACAAACAAACTAGGAGGTACGTTAACAACAAGTAAACAGGTGGGACTGTTCATAAACCACGTAGACAGTTAAGGGGGGTTTCGAAAAAGTCTACGTTTGTCTACGATGGGGGAGGGGGATATACCAAAGTCTACGTGACATTTTTTCTCTACAAAGGGATATTCATACCTCCACGCGAGATAAATACGTCATAACAAACATATTCCAGGTAAATCCAAACATAAAATTAGTTTATTTTGGCCGCTAACATAAACTTGCTTTTTTTCTAACATATTCTATGCTTAAAACCAATTGGTGACATCGATGTTAGAAATTACAATCATATTATGTTTATTTTCTACATATTAATGATACGAATAAACGTACTAATTTTGAATTTTACTGGTTGCGTTCTAAATTTCATTTATGTATTTTATGAGTCTAGGTTATCTTAGTCCTGGATTGAGCTTAAATGCTAACCTGTTCCAGTTTCAAGAAGTTTGCTTAGAGATGCACTGGAAACAGTTTCGAGCCCTGAACTTTGTAAAAATTGAAGCAATACATCAAATCAGTATAATATGGCAGCTAGTTTAATAATGGAGCATAACATCCCGTTCACACGACAACCTATATTACGTGATATAGACTATCTTCATATAAGCATCTAAAGGCTGTCTACGTTAAATTTCGGACACCAAATTAACAGCAGCAAAACCAAATTTAAACATTATTCAAAAATACTGCTTGTTTATTTCACAAAAATAGATTTATATCTACATAAGAAATAGTTGATTAAGATGTAAATCCTTCTTTCTGTAAAATTCTCGAACTTCCTGTGGTACACCCGCGATCAGGTTCCGTACGGTATCCTCGAAAACGCCCGTCGTGACGATTCTCCATCTTCTCTTGAAATCATCGGTGCCATTTGCTTTCTTCTTAGTTTCGAAGAGTTCCCGCTTAACTAGTGCCCAGTACTTCTCTATTGAGCGAAGTTCTGGCAGTTTGGTGGATTGACTGTTTTTGGCCCGTATTTGACCTCTTGTACCTTATACCATTTCAGGACGGATTTCGCATAGTGACAAAACAGAAAACTGGAGAGTCGTGGTTACTGATAAACAATAGCAACCGCTTTTGCAGACATTCTTTCTCCTACACATCCTTATTGATAGTGTCGGTAGGGACGAAACTTTTAGATTTTCAACCACAGCTACATATGGCCTGCCAAATCAAATACTTCTTCGAGAATTTGGACACCTTCTTTGTCCGAAAATACTTGGCAACGGCGTTCCTTTGCATTGCGGTGTAAAAAACCAGACCCTGAAACTATTCTAAGTCTTCGAGTACGTATGTTCCTTCGTCCATTGTGATACAGGAAAATGTAAACAGCTCAAACCCTCTAGGATTCAAGAAAATGTTTGCAAAAAATTGGTGTCAAGCACCTTAGCACGGCTTTATGCAGTAAAATTTTGCATTTCATTACAGTTGGGCACCTTTTTCACTTTGTACAGCTTCAGTCCTTGCCCCTGCTTCACTTTTTGTACGTATAATTTTGACTTCCCCACCACATTTCGCACAGAAATATTGGGATTTTTCAGCATATTTTTCGATTTGTACCTCTTCCAACCTTCAGATCTACAGTCAAGTGCTGGCCAAATGATTAACAAACACATAACACGGTAGTTTTGGGAATTTTAGTGTTTTGGCAGGATCGCGTACCGATAAATTCGTATTTCGCTGGCGTTCGTAAAATTGCGTGTCCACTTGATTCGACGCCATTTTACTGAATGTAACAAGAATGTAAACATGTTTTACCACGAAATAAAGTGTAGAGTTTCAGCTGTCACATGAGTGAAACATTTTAGCGATCCGTGGAATAGTTCAAAATCTACACTGAAATAAAAGTGTCCGAAATTTAACGTTGACAGGCTTAAGTTTTCACCAAAAATGATTTGATATCAATATCGTAATGTAGGTTACAATCTGAACGGGGTTTAATGTAACACGCCAAAACTACTGTCTCTAATTAGACTGTAATTTGAGCGTGTTGGTTGTGTTTCTATATTCGTTTTTTAAAATATCGATAGCTCGAATGCATGGTACCAGCTCAATAGTAAGTTTTTGATGTCAACCACCCAAGCAAAACATCCCTGTCACAATTGGTTGCAGTAACTTGATTGTGACTTAATTAAGTCACATTGCAGTTACTTTGACTTTTTTGCAACATGTGTGCCACTAGGGCATTGAGTATTTTTATTTATACGTGAATGAGATGATATTTGATTGCTAACTTGCTCCCATTTGACAAACATTTAATAGAGGGTTTTAACGCATGTGGGACATAGTAAACAATACATTAAGAGGTCTGGGAAGACGTCAACTTGCATTGGAAAACTTTCAAAGAAGATAAACTGAACTTGATATCTAAAGTGAAAACAAATATAGCCGCATATGTTTTTATAGTGGACTGCATTTTGCGACAAAAGTGAACGCAGATCAACGCAAAAGCATCGACAAGGCAAATATTTTGTCGAAGAAAATAAAGCCACTCAAGATTTTGTAACAACGCCAGGAAGAAATTCTTTGTGAGGTCGACGAGAACGGAGCTACGGAAGTTCTATGGATAGAATCTCGTTTTGTCGAAATCATTGGACTTGAAATCCAAGAAACAGAGTTCTTCCGTTAGCTTCCGCTGATGAACTTTAATTATTGGTTCAAGCAGCCATGGTGTGGGCATCTTAAGCATTTGCATAATTGATTGTTATTATTTTAAATTTATGCAGTATTTTTATGAAAAAAAATGAAAATGAATATCTGAATAACCTGATTGTTTAATTTTTATTTCATAAACCTTTTCTCAAACCGCTACAGCCACATATTGTAGAACAAATTTAAAAAAAAAATTTGATAAAGTTTACGTAGACTTTAGAGGGGGGGGGGGGGCTTGGAAAAAGTCTACGAAAGTCTACGATGGGGGAGGAGGGGGTTTGAAAGTGTCAAATTTCGGTCCACGTGGTTTATGAACAGTCCCTAAATCTCTGTCTGTTACGAATGGTTACTACACACGGTAAATCTGATGTACTAATTTTATGACTATATTTTGCACATTTTCAGGATTACAGTTTATGCGTCAAAGGGTGACTAGTTTTTATACACTAATGAAGAGTACTTTTTACACTTTTCAAGTATATCGACGGCGAGAGAAAAATGCGAACAAAGTAGGCACCTCTGAGAAAAGAAAATGAACGCTGCCCGTGACTTGTTGTTGAAGCCATTTTCAAATAATCATTTATTTGATAAGCGCAGTGTTAGCTCCGGAATCGTCTTAGGCTGTCGCAGTATAAAAAATTTAGGAACTATCCAATAAGTTGGGTACAGACGCATTCGCGAAATTGACAGGTAAGTTAAATATTTGCTATTGTCATTAATTACAAATGTTTTACACTATATGAAACAAAACAGGTCTCCCATTCCCTGAGGCCGAATGCAGCTGTTAGTAATACATTTTTAGGGACAAATCATTAAGCTTGGAACCGATATCAGCACATCGCACTTCCTGCGCCAAAAAATATATATCCATTATCTTCTTGACTAAAAAATGCATGAGTCAATTTCTGCGCAAAACCTCTACACAAGTTTGTATTATTTTTTTTATTTTCAATTAATAAACTTGGCTGTGTAATCTATAAATGTCTTTTTTACTTTCGAATTTGAATTACTGAATTGAGCCATTTTCAGCAATACTCGAGAAATATAGATTTTTCGAAATGCCTCAAGAGTATACATCTCTTAAATTATTAAAAGGAGTACGAAGTATGCACGGTTTACTTCAGAAAAGAAGTAAAAAGTATGATTTTTTTACTTTTCAAGAGAAGTTAAAAGTATGCACATTTTGACGTATATTCCGTTTACTCTAAAGAGAGTGGAAGTGATATACTCTTTTTTTGGCGTAATCCCAGTTTCCCTCGAAAGAGCATACTTTATAGTCATAAAAGCGTAAATTAAGATTACCGTGCACAAGCGATCATCGTAGGTAAAAAAAATAGGTATTCGGCCACCTGGTTCATGAATCGAAAGCATGCTCCAATGCGTTTAAACACTTTAGGTAATTTTTCGTACCTATAGGTACAAATGTGTTCCAACTTATCCGATCATATATACAGCCTATAGGTAAATTTTCCAGAGGCAATTTATTATTCAGCGACCAATATAAAATTACGTTACCGATCCAATCTTCGCTCAGAGCCAGAACTCCAGTCACATAGTGTAGTTATCTAATACATTCAGTATGGGGTTTTCATGTCTCCCACTGGAGATAGTTTGGATAATTCTGGCCAAGATCAACCTTGCTGTGGATAGGAAGAATGCATCTCTGGTATGCAAAAGTTGGAATCATATACTGTTTAACTCGCGAAACGCCCTACGGAACAGCAATCTACGCATCTGCACCAAAAATCGCGGACCCGCTGCCGATGAGATCCTTTTTAACGAACTTTACGGCATCATGATTGCCAGCAAGCGCAAGTATGTCAACATTGAATTTTTCCACGTAAATTTTGAACTGCCAGTTGCGAAGGATTTCCTGTTCTTCATGGTCACCGTTTTTCGGAAATCAATCAAGTGTCTCAAATTTACGGCCTGTGGAGGAATTTTCCGCAACGACTTACTGACGCTGCTGAAGATAGCATACGGATTGGAGGAGCTGCACATGCTGAGTCGCATCGGATATGACGGAGTTGCAGTGGATCAATTTGAGTTGGCCGGTTTGCGCCAGGTATCATTGCAAGTTGGTGATAATAGCGAATTCTATCAAGATATATGCTGGTTGGCTCCTAATCTGGAAGAATTGAGCATAATAACTAAGGAGAAGTGCAACGGTATGCGGTCGGATATTTCAACAGTGGCGCATTTTGGCAAGCAGCTCAAGAAACTTACGTTTAAATCGGAATGTGTGATGAGCAGTGAGTACTTTTGCCGATTGGAGCTTCCAAACCTGGTGGATCTCTATTTGAATGTTGTCGGGTCAATCGATGCGAGATTTTTCTACCAGCTGGAATGTCTCAAAAAATTGTTTCTACAAGGTGACATAACGGATGACGTGGTGTTGGCGATCAGCAGATTGCACCGCTTGGAGCATTTAAGTTTGATCTGCAGTGGACTCTATACATGTAGTCAATTTTTCAATGTGAACAATCTTCAGAAACTAAAAGTATTGAGGGTGCGAGGAATCTTCAATTACAGCTGGAAAAATGTGGCGTTACCCATGCTTCAAAGATTACACATAGACGAAGTCGGTGGAGACTTCCTACGCTTTATTAAGGAGACGCGCATTACTATGCTGGAAATACACGACATGAAGTTGAGTAATAAAGTGCTCAAGAAGATTTGCCGTTGTCTACCGGATTTAGAGAGATTGGAGCTAGATTTTTGCATCGAGATTACGGACAATGGTTTGCGAAACATCAGCCAGCTAAAAAATCTGGTTGAACTTCGGCTCTGGGGTATAAACGTAACATGCCATTTTTTTCAACGATGGAGATATTTACCATTGGAAAAGTTGATCATGTACTATAATAATAACGTCTGCAACTGTACACTACGCGATATCTCAAAGAGAGTGCCTAACCTAAAACAGGCAGTATTTTACGATTGTGTCAACATTCAGAAGAGTCTAATTCAGGGCATAGAAAGAATACTACCATCGTGCGAAGTGTTGGCAATTCATCTAGGAGAATCTCTACCCCCATCACTGCAGCAAGAAACACAAATTTACGAGCGGAATGCAGAATATCCCCATGGTGTTCTCAAACAGGAGCTACCATTCGTTTGGTTCTAGATTAGCAGAAGTGATCTTGTTGATTTTAACAAATGATCAATTAATTTAATGAGTAAGTAAGTAATTAAGGAAGTATTTAAAATAGCCTTTATTTTCGAAGTGATACATAAACACGAATGCAGTGAAATATTGAATCCCAGAATTGTAACTGAAGAACATGGAAAATAAAATACATTTTAATACTTCTATTCGAGCGTTTCAACAACTTCATATCCTATTCCTTGCGATGCAAAGTATGCCAAACATGATTCTTTCTGTGTATTTGCTGTGACTCAATTACATAAAATAATGGACCTATATATTGAAAAGTTCCAGCATCGGAGAAGGGTTTCTCATCGGAATCGTTGTTATTGTCTCTTAGTATAAATGAAGCAGTGGAAATCATATGGCAACATTCAGTTTCATTTTGTAAAATTTCACTGAGGAACAGGTAGGGTTAATGGTTTTGGTAGTACGTTTTCCAATGGTTTGCAAACTACGTCTGACATTTCGTTGTATGGCAACGGTATGGAAGATACGAACATTATTTAAACACGATAAACATAGAATTTCTCTCGTAATGGAAACAAAACAAAGAGAGCATCACCAATCGTACACGTCAATGAGATAACAAAAGCCTGGGTGTATACATGAATGCGTGGCTGCCTTTCAAACAACACATCTTTAATCCTGATGAGAAACTGGTATAGATCTGAATATTAAGATCTGAAGTTATCAAGTTGGCCTGGAAATCTCGATGGGACGCAGATGGGGGACGTTAGGTGGGTTCGCCGACTTGGGTTCCACAAAGGTATTCAGCCGCTCCATCTCCTCAAACAATCGCTTCGAGTAGTGGGCCGACGCCAGATCCGGCCATAACACCGCGTTTTCGCCCTTATGGTATTTCTTGATGAACGACGCAACTTTCGGCAGGCATTTCGTACTATAAATTTCCCCGTTCACGGCCAGTCTAGAGTGAAAAAAGAGCGGCTTTGACATCCCCTTTGCGCTGATTGTCAGCCACAGCAGCACCTTCTTGGGGAACTTGGTGTGCGAAATGAACATCACCTCGGAGCTCACTTACTTCGTAGGGGAAGTAAAATACAAAGTGCTCTACCAGTCGTTGCCATCCTGGGTAAGATAGGTCTCGTCGTCCATAACCATCGTCACGTCGCGATTCGCCGGGAAAATCGAGTTGACAATCTTATTCAGTCACTGCCACAGCTCCGAATCCAGAGGACGCGACTTCTGCTTTCTGATTGTGTATGCTCATGTTCGCCAGGTACTTTTTCACTGTTGAACCGACCTCTCGGCCAAGCGCACGCAACGATGTAGCCACTGTTCCCTCGGTCTTCCTCTTCAGCATCCTTTGGAGCTTATTGTCGCTCAGGGTCGTCGGCCTTCCGGAACCGGGCTTCCTTTCGATGCTCTGATTGTCGTCTAATAGTGCCAAGATGTTGTAGATGCCGGAACGGATAAGAAATGAGACAATCAGAGGAAGAAAAGATGGTGAGGCTATCATTCAACATGCATGTGCAACCTCAACCGCTTCGTAACAACATCATGTTAAGGCTATTTCTATGGCGCACGAACTATGGAGCAATGCATAAACCATGAGGTCATAACTTAAATGAGTGATTGAAGAATGACCACGATAGGCAACATTCAGTAAGAAGGGGTTGACGAACAAAGCACGTGGCTATATTTTTATTGAGCATGAGCATGAGCATGATCATGATTGACCGCCGGAGGTTGCTATTGCGTTATTGCCAGATCAGCTGTTATTACACAGAGAACCAAAATATGATGCAGGTCAAATAGGGAATGAGAAGGAATGTGTTGACGTGATACTCACTTTGAAGGAAGTCGGGAAATCCTCTGTATTTCCACGGGAAATTACTGGGATGTTGGATAAAATGGTTGGGTTTGCAGCAAGAACCGTTTTGGTAAACAATGTGCCTAATTCAACTGATGTCAGCAGCGAATAAAATAATTAACTTTGTTCTCGGTTTATTCTCTGAACAGATATGTACATTAAAGTTATTCATTTTTTTTTAATTTATTCATTTTCCGTCGGCCTATTTCATCACATGTTGACAATCACCGACGCCAGGAGGACGACTCCACCACTTGGACCCTACATAACGACTCATGATCCCTTCCGAAGGAAGACGTGACCAGATTTTTTCGCCTCAGAAAAACCACCGACGTCGACTGGGATTGAACCCAGACCCACTGGGGTGCCAGTAGCAGTCACGCTTACCACTACACCACCGACGCGGGTAAAGTTATTCTAATGTTGGTACAGATTTGAACCAACAGTAAGGATGCTGTTGGGGCCACTTGCAAGTGTGAGTGGTTAATAGAGAGAGAAAAAATCTTACAATACTCAGCAATAACATATCTATACTACCATAAATCGCCTTCCTTATAACCTTGAAAAATAATAATGATGTGCAACTAATAATAAGATGTAGCTATATTCCTCTATACAGCTCAACCATTAGTTGATGAATGTATGCTGACATGTGAAGGCCATACTATGCAATCAAATGAAATATATATTTATATATAAGTATTTTAACTCTTAAATGGCAAAATTTTCCGATGTCCGCTATTGACAGTTGCAACAAAACTTGTCTATACATCGAAAGCAAACTGATGACCTGCCAACCCAGCAAAACAGCTATGGAAAAAACGATGCAACCATTAAGGCGGAATTAATTTCATATAAGTATGATTACAGTGAAGGACAGATAAATTGTTGATAAATCTACAATTAATTCTATGCATGATCCGAATCTAAATATCGCATGAAGAACAGTATCTTCGAAACCTTGACGTGCCGGTTTTGTTTCAATTGTAGACAAACTTGCGCATCAATTATGAACCAAACAATTTAGGCAATATATGACAGCCATGGGAATGACAAAAATAAAATGAATGAATTTTAAATCCCAAAATTCGATAACCTGGAACCAATTTATATGCAATAATATACTATCATATCATAGCAAGAAGAAAAGATAAACAATGTTTTTTGCCTCTATTTCCCGCAATGTCCATCCATGTTATTACGATGGATATAAGACAAGGATGATCCCAAAACGCACTGCAACTACAAACCTAATGTGAATAGTAAAATTCTGAATGTGATCTCTAGGCACACTATCCTCTGTAGCAGGTGGAAAAACTACTTGATGTGATATTTCCACAATGTTACTGGCTCTAAGCTGTGGGTCGTGACAAATAATCCCTAGTGAGCCCTTTCCATGTGGCCAGTTTAGTTCAAGGGAGCATAGAGTGAGAAACTATAGGAAACATATTATAAATGCAAATTACGAGAAATAAAATGACGGTAGGACCTACAAATGTTATGGAAAAATAAATCATATAAATAGTTGAATAATATGCGCTACCTACAAAATAAAAATTAGCTATTGTAACATTAATTATAATGATTATCATTGGACACTATGAAAATGATAGTGGTTATCAAATACGTGAGCTCAGTGACAATCAGCAACAACATACTACCACATAGCGTGGATTAGGTGGGCTGAAACTTACCAAGGTGCATACATGTGAAGCTGAAAATTGCAGTTAGAGTTTCATATAAAATAAAAGTGAAATGATCTTAAAACACAAAATGATAATATCTATTATATGGGCAATTACATGTCTGCAGACTGTTGTCCTGCTTCAATTGAAGGCGGACTTGCACATGCATTATGGACCCGAAAGTTAAGACAATGTATCATAGCCCCGAGATTTTTGTTTTTGAATTGCTATACAATACCTCAGAATTTCATGGATGATATGAAATCATATACTGTATGAAGCATAGTGGTGTGCAAATGGAAAGGCGCCGTTTTTTTTAAATCAAAACTTGAGACTTTGATGTGAACAATTACATATTTATTCATAAAATTATTGACTGTCGCTAGCTTTTTTTCATCTTTCTGGTAGCAAACAGATTCTGTGTCTAAAAAACTGAAAAAGGAAATGCTGCTCAGCCAGGCCATGCGTCTTCGATCGGAAAAGGAGATAGCAGGAAGAAGAAATGTCTGGATAATACGGCGGGTGTGGAACGATGTCCCATTGTAGTGTTTCTAGATAGGTTTTAACAAGCGAGAAACATGATTTTGTCGTGTCTTTGCTGGTATTGTGGCCGTTCATCTTTCAATGCTCGACTCAAACGCATCAGTGGTGTTCGGTGGCGAGCTGCTGTGATTGTCTCACCCGGTTGCAAACAAGGCCCGACAAAGTCATCGTCAATTGATAATTGTCAAGCGACGATGAAGCTGTTCACCATCAATACCAAACGAAAATCTAGCTCTTTCTCTTAGAGCATATCCCATATCATCATCTGTAGAACCACTTTCGATCTGTTTTCATGCGGTTTGGTTTTGCTTGCTTCGTGTTCAGTTCATTTTTCATAGTTAAATGAAGTTACCACTGTAATGAAGTAGGTAGACTGAATCTAAAAATCGTAACTTCAGATCACTGCCATGATTTGATCTTTCTAAAATTGTACGGTCTGTTTCTCTTTTACTTCGATGACCCCTCTAGGGAGTAGAAATATTACTGACCACGAGCTCTGATTGTTAGCTTTTGCAACTATATTGGACACCATTAAAATTTAGGCATTATTGAGTGCATAAGCATCTTGAATCGGAATGATGTACGAACAAGTTGATTCAATTCTAGGTTTTGTATGATTTATGATTTATGATATGTACTACCACCCATTGTAGCACGGAAACTAAGTACGACAGCAGTGAGCTCTCCTCACTGTAAGACTTGATCAAGCTTTAATAACCACTGGTTATCCTAATCATGCCATTGTATGAAGGGCCAAAAAGGGGCTGGGTGGATCGATAGGCAACATCACTCATATGTATCCACAGGGATCTCAAGAATCTTCTTCCAACAACAAGATTGAACAATTGGTCAAAAGAGCAAGCTATCTAACATGAGGATGCCCCAATAAACGGGGAGAAGAGCCCGCCCTCTATTCACAAACTGTTTACAATGGGGAGTTGGCATTCCCACTCTCCCCATCCAGAATGCTTCAATCGGGTGCCCTGATGGTCCCTCCCATTCCCATGAAATGGTTATATAATAGTGAATATATTTATTTAAATGAAAAATACTACAAGCATTCGTATCTATTATATATGATCTTCATTCGGTTGAACCTGAAATGCAAAAAATGTTGTGAATTGTTAATGTGTACAGTTCTGTGCGTCCACGCTTATGCACGTTTTCAGCGATAGTAGCATTTCACCAACAACGTGATTTGAGGTATCCTGAAAACGTTGGTTAAATCTATTAAAATTTTTCAGAACTAACATTTACTGTTGGTATGGTCACTATTTGCTGCTGGATGTTGATTTTTATAACAGCAATCCACTTTTATTTTTGTTGACCCAATGGTTATTACTTCTGAGTTAGGAGTTGCTCCGAAAACAGGGAAGATTCAATTGAAAGGGAATTAAAGATAAATTGACATTAAAAACAAAAAGTAATGTTTAAGAAATCTGTGAAGCTAATTGAATAAAACAATATCATCAAATATAATGATATTGTGAGTAATGACACAGTAATGACAAAAATTGAAATGTAAAATCAGACACTAGCCAAATGGCACACAGCGCTGCACATATAAGATCAGCTCAGATTCATGTCCATTCGCAAATCGGAAATGAAAAACACATTTAGTAATAAGTGCAAAAGCCTACCACAGATTCCGTTGCAACTTCTTGTATTCAACGCAATAAATACTTCTTAAACATAAAAGGAGAAGAAAGGATCAAAATAATAATTGGACATATAAGACAAAAAAAATTAGAGTTTATATGACTCGTTAGATAAAAATTGTAAAATTATTTTAATGATATTCTATAAATCACGAAAATACAAGTAATGATAAAAACGTAAATGATGATGATAATGATGAATAGTTACGGTAAAGAATAAACAATGTCATATGCGATAATATATATAGTGAAGAAATAGACTAACATGAACTTAAAATTACATGATTTGTTGAATTTGTAGACAAACTTGCGCATCCATTATGAACTAGAAAACTTAAACATGTATGACATCCACGAGAATTTTTTTTTTTTTTTTCAATGATGACCTGGAAGACCTGAAAGATATGAGAATTGTAAATTATGATATGATTCACAGGTCGCCCCCCACTCACTTTGCTATTGTCAAAATGACAATATTGCCCAGGCTACGCCAGCGTCTCCATGTTTCAGCTGGCAGTCTTTTGTGATCATATGACTCGTGGAGGCGTGAGGTAGGAACTTGTGAGGACCATAGGTCGGTCGCACCCTCCTTCGATGTTGTCAACTCACCATATGAAGCCTTATTGAATAGATATTACATACAGTGGAGAAACTTATTTCTATGGTATTATCATATTGGATCTAACCCTTAGCTTCGGGTCTTGGCAAAAAATCCCTACTGAGCTCTTGTGGCTAGCCAAGCTGGCCAGTTCAGCACAGGGGCTCAAAACATGGAAAATAAGGATCGAGCCAACTTTTATACCATGAAGAAATAGAATTTTTATCCGTAAAACCATTTCACACCACTAGTGAGATAAATCACAGTGAAGTCTTTCAAATTGAAAGAATCCTGCTAAAATCTGAAAATTCAGGTCTTATTGGTGATAAGGTTGCAACATTTTGAAAAATAAAAACCAAAATCGGACTGCCAAGCTCTCGTAAGGTTCGTGGTTAAATTCACCTCCACCTACTAACATATTTGCATGCAAAACACTCGACTGAGGACGTCTTTCGTAGCACGACCTCCGCGTTCTCCGATCAGCCAAGGGGAAAAATTGGCGAAACTTTTCGCTCATTAAAAAATTCCACCCGCTTCAAACTTCCAAACTAGTTGATGCTTTTCGAACAGCTTCAAGGATTGTGCTTCTCACGAGGGGGAAACCGAGAAGTTGATGAGTAGAACGTGATAATAATTAATTTTCTTTCACCTCTCCCTTTCACACTTCCTGAGCATCTGGCTGCCGCTTCGCTGGTGGTTAGTTTAATGAGTTGATTGAGTGGGGCGACCTGCCTTTTCCAATTATTTCTGGAGGATGATGTGCTCAAAAATTTTGGAGTAAATAGTTGAATGGCGAACGAGGGCATCTCTATGCATCGGTTTAGTGCATATGATCATATGATCTGTGTTAATGCCTGTTGATAAGTCAGATCTGGCGACTGTGGGACAAATGCGATACATAATGCGTTTTCGATGAATCATCCCAGAATAACCGGTATTAAATCATGATTTGAAGAAGTCGAACGTCAAAACAAAACCAGACCTGTCTATGCAAGAATTCCTAAGACAGACGTGTTTATGGTGCGTGAGGTTTGCTGGCTTCTTCCGTTTGTTGACAGTAAGAGGCACTCCAAACACCGGGTGTCAAACAAGTGACTGACACCTTGAAGGACCTCATCCCGCAAGCCGTATCTGTACATGGCGAAAAGGAAAACCCACACATCATCGCTTTTTCCCCTCGTCTGAGCGTCGCTTCCGTGGAGGTAGGTGGTGGAAAAACAAAAGCACATTTCCGCGAACATAAGCAGGCATTTCAATACGAAGAGTTTTCCTTTTACCGTTGCAACCATCTGGCGCTCAACAACAGCGGAACAGTGTTCGTTAGTTGATGCTGCTTCGTTGGTTGATAGGAAGTCAGCAAAATTGCTCGGAGCTATATAAAGTCATATAGGTATATTTGCGCAAAGCCAATATTGATTTAATTTCGCGAAACACACTCTCAGCCGCTCGACATCATCACTTATTCCCGGTTGAGTTGGTTCGATAAGGTGGTGAGGGGAAGAGGTGAATGAGAGGGGTGTCTTGACATTGTCTCTATACTGGTCGAAACCAACACTTGTTGTCTCCAATTTAAACTTACCGAGCGTCCGGAAATTTTAACTTGACAAGTTTTTATGAATCAGGATTACTTGTGAGAGTCGAGAATTATAGTTTGAAAAATTAAATGTGAACTGATAATGAATGTGATCTAAAGTTTCAAATACTGAGGTACTAAAGGACCCATGCTTTTAAAGTCTGGCCCAGGTAGAATTGGCACATAGACTATTGCGCACTTTTCGGATATACACCGTGTCCAATATATTCTCATACACTTTTGCCTTGCATTGGTGTGCACGACCCTACTCAATATGCTTCACGTATGTGTTGGTGTAGTTGTGCCCCATGTTTATACAAACGCTTTTAGGTTATGTCCGATTGTTTTCATTAGGTGTTAATCTTTTACCAGTGATGAAGGAGTTTCGTGCTGTGGTGATAAAAAAGTTTTTGAAAGGTGACCGCCTGGGCGCTATTTTCAGAAATTTGAAAAACCTCGGAGTAAAGCGGGATTTTGTGTACCGAACCATCCGAAGGTACCGTGACACCTACTCGTTGGATGATCGTAACAGATCCGGTCGTACTCGTACGGTGCGGACTGCACGAGTTGTTAAAGTGGTCAGGGAACGGATTAGACGAAAATCACAGCGCTCTGTACATAAAATGGCCGCAGATCTGAATGTTTGGAGATCGTCAATGCACAATATACTGCAAAATGACCTCGGATTCCAAGCTTCCAAGAAACGTATGGTTCACGGAGTTTCGGAATCCTTCAAGCAGAAACGACTCGAAAGACTAAGTCTGCTTTTGTCGTGGCACGGTGGGAAGCATTTATCTTTTCCTATGAAAAGCAATAATCCCACGATGTCCAGAACGACAGATTGTGGGCTTTCTCTTCGAAAACTGTTCCAGAGAATGATAGGAATAGTCCACGGTTCCAAAGTGCTGCGTCAGTGTTGGTTTGGGGAGGAATTTGCAAGCGAGGCAAATTACCACTGGTTTTCATCGAAAACAGCGTTGAAGTGAATGCCGTGTATTATAAAACGGAAGTTTTGGAGAAAGTTGTCAAGTCATATGTACAACAGGTGTTTGGAGATGATCACTATGTGTTTCAGCAGGACGGAGCGCCATAGCATTCTGCAAATCTCGTTCAGGACTGGTGCTGAGAAAATTTGATCGACTTTTTGGAGATGAATTAATGGCCTCCCAGTTCACCAGATCTGAATCCCTTGGATTATTTCGTATGGTCATACACGTTGGTGAAGGTAAATGACCACAGGGCGTCTAATATGAACCAATTCAAAACCGTAAACAAACGAATTTGGGACGAAATGCAGATGGAAGTCGTGCGCGCCACCTGTGCCGGTTTCGAAAAACGACTGGAGCTGGTCAAGAAGGTTAAAAGCGGTGTTATTCCAAAACATATGCTGTAGTTGATCAGTAATATATTGCAATATAATGGGTAAAGTTATCAATGAAATCTGGATTATCTATTTGAAATAAATAGAGTTTTATTTTGTATGAGAATATATTGGACACGGTGTACAATAACACAATTGACTGTTTTGGAATACATTTTATCAATCAGCGCACATATTCTTATTAATCGTTTTGGCAATTTTATTCACCTTGAGCTTCCTCTTCATAATTGCCCAAAATCTATCGGTCTGAGCTGGGGACAGTTCGGTGGGTTGAGTTCTCTCGGTATAAACTGAATTTTGTTGGTTTCATACCACTGTAGCACTGTTTTACTATTATGATAGTTTGCAAGATCTGGCCAAAACATGACAGGCTCATTGTGGGATCTGATGAATGGCATTATTCGCTTTTGGAGGCATTTCGTTCTGTACAGATCTGAATTAAATGTCTTATCAATGATGAAAACCTTGGTCTTCCTACCGCAGCTACAGATGCCTTGCCAAATCATGTATTTACGTGCAAATTTATCTGCAAACACAAACTTGAATTTGGCAGAAACATCTCCCCGAGCCGTAGACAAGTAAAATTTTTGTCCCGGTAGCTGTTTGAAATCGGCCTTTACATAGGTTTCATCATCCATGAGGAGACAGCCATTGAATTTTATCAACACCTGATCACACAGTTTTCTGGCACGGATTCTGGCCACATTGTTTTGCTTCTTGCACGGTATGACTTGAAACCTTCCCGGATACGAATCCGTTGCACGGTACAACGTGCGGCGCGAAACTTATTGGCCAAATCTTGGTCTGAGATGTTGGGGTTTGCCTTAATGTTAAAGATGACTTTGTTCCACAGTTGACGGTTGACAGTACCCACCCGACGCTTGCTTTGAGGCTTGCAATCCGTTGACAAAGTTTCTCTGTACTTTTTTCAAAACACACCACTCGGTATTTCGGGGAAAACCCAAAACTTTAGTAAGTTTTGGCCCGAAGGGTTTTCCAAATGAATGCGCACAATTAGTTCTCTTCTCTCTTCTTTCATTTTGTATTTGCCTGAAACACTTTCAAACTGCACCGTGAAAAAAAACTTCTGATGTTATTATTGTTATAGGGATCATATAAGATGTCATTGTTTACAAATCCGACCACTAGGGTCGCTGTAAGAATCAAAAATGTTTGTTCCAATACTAAATGGGCCACACCTTACTTTTTAACCAATAACCTTGACATAATAAAAAAAAAAGTTTTCTTCCATGGCTCTCAGATGGTTTTTTCCCTAATGAATAGTGTCAGCTAACCTGGTGAAGTGGCGACGCAAATAACACGGATGATGATGAAGTATTACACTGTTTCTTTTTACACGGTTTGTTTTCGGCGATAACTCCAGAACGGAACAACTTATCGACCTAATTCAAATCACATATTACGTTTTGGGCATAAAGTAATCATTTAACTGTTTTTAAAAATAAATCACAATTTTTGGTGTGAATACTCAAAATTATAAAAACTGTATATTGACCATTGCATGAAGAGGGAAACAAAATCGAAGCAATTTAAAATGTTCATGCATGTTAATTGATCAACTCTATTTAGTCATTTTTACCCGGTTTCATACACAGAAAAAAATAATCAATTTTAACAAGCGCGTAAAATTTCCCCTCGTTTAATTCCAAGCCAAAGGAGGCGTAAACAACGCAATTGGTTGTAGTCCTTGATGCGCCATACATCAATGTTTGCAATCTTTCATACAACAGGCTTGATTCAGGCGTTAAAATCTTCGGCACTACCAAGAGAAATCAATGGGATATTGGATTAAATGGTTGGGTTTGCAGATGGGTTCGCTTTGGTAGACGGCGTTCTTAATTCCACTGACGTCCTTAGCGAAAAGATATTTAACTATGTTCCCGGTGTATTCTATGTACAGAGAGGCACATTAAAGTTATTTAAATTCTGGCACCGATTTAAACCAGCAGTAAGGACGCTGTTGGGGCCACTCACAAGTGTGGGTGGTGTATTTCAGCGGGATATAAGAATACGTTAAAATTTCAAGTTAAAATTTAGAACCGATTTAATCCAACACTAGTGATGGCGTTGAGACTACTGACATGTGCGGGTGGCTTGTTTCAATGGAATTAATTTTCTCTCTCTCTTCTCTCTCCCTTTCTACTCCTCTCTCTATCACTTCTTCTCTCACTCACAAAACCACGGACAAAAGACAATGCTCTAACTTACAACTAAAATTACAACCTTACCTCCAAATGTCACACACGGCACAGAACTCCACGTCTCCGGGTAGTGTCATATACACATACATTACTTATTCACTCTTCATATTCACTCTCTCATCGGGTTTCAAACATTTCAAAAATGTATAGGAAAGGTTTGTAAGATGGAACACGATCCAGTTTTTGCTCGTAACATGTATAATTTTTATTTTTTTGCGGATCCAATGGCATCTTTCGAAAGAAGAACTAAAAGGCTCCAAGTTTGCCCACGGAACTGATTATTTATAGTCATAAAAAAAAAAAAAAATTATGGCCTATTTTTGAAATCCATCGAAAATTGCAAAAATGTAAGGTTATATTTCAATTTATTTTTGATTCCATGGTATTTTCAAACATCAAAAATATCATTCATATGTTTTAAAACGAAAAAAAAATGTGTTCCATCTTACAAGCCTAACAGTATTCCATCTTACAAACATGACGCCATAAACACAAAACATCAAAAAATTGTTTCACTTAACGATTTGTTTGGAAATACCTTTGGAACATAAAAATACACCAAAAATGCTAGCCAACACAAATGTTAACGTTTTGATATCGATGGGAAATTTCCACATATAAAGCACTAGAAATAATTGCTATTTTAATTATGCCAACACTTTCGAACATTGAAACCTGGAGGAGCTAAATCGAATGAGTGTATTCACTCCAAAAGCAAATGAAAATTGAAGAATAGTAAACATATGAGGTTAACACTTGTCAGCGCAATAGTGTTGTCGCTGTGAATGTCAAAAGTGGCGCTGTTCCATCTTACAAGCCTTTGCTGTACTTCTTCATTACACGATCTTTCACGTACCGCTCTTACCAACATTATCGCAGCGACCATATGCATCGTTACTAAAGGGTGTCCACGATGAAATTGTCACACTATGAAATTGCTCTAACTTTTTAACCGTTGAATAGAATTTAATGAAAATTTGGTGGATTTAGTTCATAGTGTATTATTTACATTCCGCAAGTTTGAAAGTCCATGATCAAAACTCACGGAAATGGAGTCGAAAGAACAGCTCGTGCGTGATAAAATCTTGCGCATTCATCACGAGAACAAGGATCTCTTGCATCGTTCCATCGCTAAAGCGTTGGGAATCACGAATTCCACGGTGTCGCGAGTGATTAAGCGATTCAAGGAACGGTTGACCACCGATCGGAAGCCCAGAAGTGAAGGAAAAAGTATTCCGTACAACACCAAAAATCACAACCGCGTAGTTGGGGCCTTCAACCGAAATCCGAACGCCTCCGTTCGGGATGTGGACTAAGAAGCTGCACCTAGCCGAAGTTTTGTCCAGAAGGCCAAAACTGAGGCTGGGCTTCGAACGTTCAAGGTACAAAAGGTCCCTAATCGCGACGAGAAGCAGAACAAGTCCACCAAAATCCGTGCCAGGGAAGTTGTACCTCAACATGCTGACGAAAGTTGAATGCTGCATCATGGACGACGAAACATATGTAAGGCCGACTTCAAACAGATCCCCGGCAACCTGTTTTTCACGGCCAAGGATAAGTTCAGCGTTCCGGAGCATGTCCGCACTCAGAAGATGTCCAAATTTGCGAAGAAATTCCTGGTTTGGCAAGCCATCTGCACGTGCGGGAAGCGGAGTGCACCTTTCGTGACCCAGGACACGATGAACGGACAGGTGTACATAAAAGAGTGCCTCAGAAGCGGCTGCTTCCTCTCCTGAAGGCCCACAACGTCCCAACAATCTTCTGGCCGGATTTGGCCTCATGCCACTACTCCAAGGACGTGCTGAAGTGGTATGCGGACAATAAGGTCAATTTCGTGCCGAAAATGTTCAACCCTCCCAACACTCCGAGCTCCGCCCCATCGAGAAGTACTGGGCGATTATGAAGCAGCACCTTCTTAAACGACCTAAGGTAGTGAAGACACTCGAGGAACTGAAGAAAGTATGGGTTTACATGCAAAAACGGTTGATTCACAGGTTGTGCAGAATCTTATGGCCAGGGTTATGGCCAAGGTGCGGGCATTTGCGTATGGACTGTAAATAAAATACGAGTAAAATGGTAAAATGAAGTTTAATAGTTATTTCTCAATCCCTGAAAATTTGATGGCAATCGGATGAAAACTCGAATTTCGCGAATCAATTTTGTGTGTGGCAATTTCATCGTGGACACCCTTTAATTGCCGCAACATCACACTACCGCCAGTTTATTTGTATTTTGTCCCACGACGCCAATTGGTCACTGAAACAATAGCTACAGCTATGACCTTTGCAGTCCGCAACAAATCATCATACACGGACTCGCACCAATTACAGGAACAATAGACAACACGCTACGCCTTCAACAATACCTACACTAAGATGATACGATACATATGATAAACACTGTATCCTTTTTCGGCCCATCACGTTTACAAATACAGGGGATGATCAAAAAGGAGAAGACTAGCAAAATTTTGTCCAGATTCAAAGTGATACAGTTCGGTGAATAATTAACCGATTTGGATGAAACTAGAAGCGACGGGGAATTTATTCTAGTTTTAGCATGTTTAATCAAAATTTGATTTGACTTTCGGACACCGGAGATAGCACGGATACTTTGAGGTTATGTCAAATGTGCTAATTTTTTGCAGCTCGTTTTTTTTATGTTACTTGAAAATCGGAAATATTATATTTTTCTCAGAAACAAGAATTCATAACAAGTCTGTCAGTGGTTAAAGATCGTAAATCGGCATATAAACAACCGAGATATGGCTATTTCCGTAAAATGTAGTTTTTTACCCAATTGCCTGACACTTCTTATGTTGAAAAACTCCTTTTTAATTTATCTGTAACTCTGCGTACCCTTAACCAAATTAGATGCAACTTTTTCCATACGATCACAAATTTATCCTTGATTTTGGAAGAGTAGCGAACATTTCGTTATTTTCCGTAGTTCTGGATTCATTGTCGGGAATCGTGAAGGAAGTACCCTACCAGTGTAATGGCCAGAGTTAGAACTGTATCAAACCTGGCTTGCGACATATCAAACTTCATGATTTTACAAACCAATACCACTGGTAGTCAACCTGAGAGTATTCTTTCACATTGGCCACACCTGGTGACGTTCCGGATTCCGGGTTCCCCAGGGAAGTGGCCAGATTTCGAATGATGTCAAACCCTGGCTTGCGACACATCAAACTTCATTGTTTTACGGAAACCAATACCACTGGTAGATCAACTGAGAGCATTCTTTCACATTGGCCACACCTGGTGACGTCCCATGGATTCCGGGTTCCCCAGGAAGTGGCCAGATTTCGAATGATGTCAAACCCTGGCTTACGACACATCAAACTTCATATTTTACAAAACAATACCGCTGGTGGTCAACCTGAGAGTATTCGGTCACATTGGCCACACCTGGTGACGTTGCGGATTCCGGGTTCCCCCAGGGAAGTAGCCAGATTTCGAATGATGTCAAACCCTGGCTTGCGACATATCAAACTTCATGATTTTACAAACCAATACCACTGGTAGTCAACCTGAGAGTATTCTTTCACATTGGCCACACCTGGTGACGTTGCGGATTCCAGGTTCCCCCAGGGAAGTAGCCAGATTTCGAATGATGTCAAACCCTGGCTTGCGACACATCAAACTTCATGATTTTACAAAACAATACCGCTGGTGGTCAACCTAAGAGTACCACATCTTCTTACCAACGAGAACATAACTGAGCTCCAAACAAGATGGCAGTTTTGGACACGGCAAAAACGCAACTACCGAAGTTGGATGGACTGGTGGCTGGCGTATGGCAAACCAAAAATCGCTAGTTTCTTCCGCTGGAAATCTAAAGAAGCATACGAAGACTTCCGTCATGCGGAGCAATCTCTCTACAACCAGTTGCGACGGGCCTACGATGGCTACTACTTAAACCCGTCGATGCTAACAACTATAAACCGCCTGAAGGGAGAGATGCTCGCTCTGCAGAGACGGTTCACGCAAGCCTTTGTACGTATTCACGAGCAAATTGTAGCAGGAGAACCAATATCTGTGTTCCAGCTGGGGAAAGAAGAAGAAAACGGACAACGATAGCTCGCTTGGACGGTGACCAAGGAGAGATATTTGAAGAATCACAAGCTATTCAAGACCACGTACACCAATATTTCTCTGAGTTGTACTCGGAGCCTGCTGATGAAGTAGCACAAGAAAGAGAATTTCAGTGCGACCAGTTAATCCCAGAAAATGATGCTGTAAACGCAGCATGCATGGCCGAAATCAGCACGACGGATATTTGGCTGGCGATCAAGACGAGCGCTTCCAAAAAATCACCGGGGCCAGATGGGATTCCGAAAGAATTTTATCTCCGCACTTTCGATGTCATACATCGGGAGCTCAATCTCCTGCTAAATGAAGCACTAGCATCCAATTTCCCATCGGAATTTGTTAACGGTATTATCGTGTTAGTAAAAAAGAAAGGAAATGGCAACACTGTAGGCTAGTATCGCCCAATATCACTTCTCAACTTTGACTATAAGCTGCTCTCCCGAATCCTGAAGACACGCCTGGAAGCTCTCATGTCAACACATCGCATCATCAGCAACTCTCAAAAATGCTCCAACGCACACAACAATATCTTCCAGGCCACGTTGGCTCTGAAGGACAGGATCGCTCAACTGACGGCGCGTAAACAGGTTTGTAAGCTGGTCTCTTTCGATCTGGACCATGCCTTCGATCGAGTGAGGCACTCATTTCTATTTAAGAACATGCGCTCCCTCGGTATAAACAGCCAGTTCGTGAATTTGCTCTCCCGGATTGCAACACTATCATCTTCTCGCCTATTGATAAATGGGCACCTGACAGCAGCGTTCCCTATCCAACGGTCGGTGAGACAAGGCAAGTGTGTGGCACCGACCTAATCGTGGCATATGCAGACGATATCAGCGTTATCACTACATCGGCGAGTAAGATCGAAACAATGCGTGATCTGTTTCGTCGCTTTGGTGATGTACCTGGAGCCGTACTCAACATCAACAAAACAACGTCGATTGATGTCGGCTTCGTGAATGGGAAACCTATTCAAGCTAATTGGATAAGGGTCGAATCTCAGATAAAGATTCTTGGTGTGATATTTGCAAACTCGATTCGACGCATGATCACACTTAACTGGGATATCCTGGTTGGCAAAATAGCGCAACAAGTGTGGCTACATTCGCTTCGCACACTTACCCTACACCAAAAGGTCATTCTCCTTAACACCTTCATCACGGCCAAAGTATGGTACCTTTGCTCCATTTTACCGATGTACTGCGTTCATGCTGCCAAAATAACATCCACCATGGGGACATTTTTATGGAGAAGGCATCCAGCGCGTGTCCCAATGCACCAATTAGCAAGACCACGAGAGCATGGAGGACTAAATCTTCAGCTGCCAGCGCTAAAGGCAAAAGCGCTGCTGATCAATCGGCACCTGCAAGAGATCGGGTCCATTCCCTTTTATAATTCCTTTATTACCCAAACAAATCCCCCCACCCCCATTGCTGATCTTCCCTGCCTAAAAACAATCCTGCAAACATACCCTCGTTTGCCTCCACAAATCCAAGAAAATCCTACCTCCGATCAAATCCATCGTTTTTTCCTCGATCAAACAGACCAACCCAGAGTGATGTTACGATACCCTACAGTGAACTGGAAGCGCGTGTGGCGCAACATCGGAAACAAAAGCCTCTCTTCAAGCCAGCGTAGCTGCTGGTATCTACTCGTCAATGAAAAGTTAGAGCATAAAGTTCTGTGGCACACAATTCGTCGAGCAGACAACGAACAGTGCGAACATTGCAACGGGGCAACAGAGACTTTGCAACATAAACTGAGTGAGTGCACACGAGTGACGGCGGCGTGGACTCATCTGCAGAGAGTGATAACAACAATTCTTGGAGGCCGGAGGAGACTCTCATTCGATGACCTTATACACCCATCATTACTCAACACAAACAGAAGACAGAAAATTGAAATCCTAAAATATTTTATTAATTACGTCACCTTCATCATGGGTTGTGATAATGCTGTAGACGTAGATGAATTAGTTTTTCATATTCAAGTTGAAAGTTAAATAATTATTATGTAATTAGTTTTTAAACAATATCAACAAATACAAAATTTATTAAAAAAAAAAAAAAAAAAGTATTCGGTCACATTGGCCACATCTGGTGACGTTGCGGATTCCGGGTTCCCCCGGGGAATCGGCGAGATATAGAACGATTCCAAACTATGGATTGCGACACATCAAACTTCATGATTTTACAAATCAAGATTACTGGTGCTCAACCTGAGAGTTTTCGGTCACATTGGTCAGACCTGGTGACACTCCGGGATCCGGGTTCCCCAGGAAGTGGCTGGATTTAGAACGATGTCCAACCTGGTTAGCAACACATCAAACTTCATGATTTTACAAACCAATACCACTGGTGGCGAATCTGAGTTTTCTATTGTGGGCATCAGGATTCAATGGCAAATTATTCAAACATAGTTTCGAAAATATACAAAAGTTCGGATATGCTAACAATAAATCAGTTATTTTGATTAGATAGATCGTTTCAAAGGAAAATCGCGTTTAATAAGGCGTGGGTCCACCATTCGCATTCAAAACGGCTAGGATACGCCTAGGGATGGAATCGTACAATTTTCGGATTGTTTCGATAGGTATTTTATACCACTCATCGATCAAAACCTTCTCTAACGTTTTTAGAGACGATGGTGGTGGAAATACACTTCTCACGCGTGCTTCTAAAGGGCGATACGGTCAAAATTTGGTCAATATCAACTTGACGTATTTCTTTCAATTTTGCATTTAAAAAACCTGAACACCCCTCATTTTGAAGTGTGTGTGTGTAGAATGTTGCTTCTATTTTGATTTTGGAATTCACTCTTCAGTTGTCAAAATGCCGTCCAAGCAAGAAGAGCAGCGTATCAAAATTTTGCTCGCGCATCGCGAAAATCCGAGCTACTCGCACGCAAAGTTGGCAAAATCGCTACAAAGTTGCCAAATCAACCGTTACAAATGTAATTAAAGTGTTTGGGGAACGTTTGTTGACAGCCAGGAAGTCTGGATCGGGGGAAATCGAAAACCGGAAGCCGTTGAGACGACAAAGAGAGTTGCCGGTAGTTTCAAGCGAAACCCTAACCTATCTCTCCGAGATGCCGCAAATAAGCTGGGTGTATCGTCTACAACCGATGATAAGCAAATACGAGCCAAAGCACAATCCCGAGGCTGTACACGAATTGACGAAGTTTGACTGCGTGGTAATGGACGACGAAACCTACGTCAAAGCCGACTACAAGCAGCTTCCGGGACAGGAGTTTTATACGGCAAAAGGAAGGGGAAAGGTAGCAGATATTTTCAAGCTACTACGAAACTGTCAAAGTTCGCAAAGAAATATCTGGTTTGGCAAGCCATCTGTACCTGTGGCTTGAAAAGCAGCATTTTCATAGCTTCCGGGACCGTCAACCAAGAAATTTACGTGAAAGAGTGTTTGAATAAACGTCTGCTGCCTTTCCTGAAGAAACACGGTTGTTCCGTACTGTTTTGGCCGGATTTGCATCTTGCCATTACGGTAAAAAGGCCATGGAGTGGTACGCCGCCAACAACGTGCAGGTGGTTCCTAGGCGACAAGAACCCTCCCAACACGCCAGAGCTCCGCCCAATTGAGAAATACTGGGCTATTGTCAAGCGGAACCTAAAGAAGACCAAAAACTGCTAAGGACGAGCAGCAGTTCAAGGCAAACTGGCTTTCTGCGGCGAAGAAGGTGGACAAGGTGGCTGTACAAAATCTGATGGCAGGGGTCAAGCGTAAGGCCCGGCAATTCGGATTTGGAAAAGCGGAAGCCTAACTGAATATTTTTCCTGAATTTTATACTAATTGAACTTGAAAAAGAAATTTAATTTGATTTTTTAAATAAACGATTTCATCGATTTACACGCGTTTTCCCTTGACCAAATTTTGACCGTATTACCCTTTAATGTAAACCAAAGTGGCTCGATAATGTTGAGGTCTGGTGACTGTGCTGGCCAATCAAGGTGATGATTGGATTGAAATCACTCCTTTATGATTTGAGCAGTGTGGATTGGAGCGTTGTCATCTTGGAAGATTCCTCTGCCATCAGGAAAGATGGTCTTCATCATTGGCAGCACCTGTTGGGCAATTGTGTTATTTTAAGTATATTGTGAAGGTTTTCTAAAAATACCTGGTCATCCAATATTTCTTGATAATCTTTGGCGTTTATTTTTCTTCATAGCAACTAAAGGCCCAAGAGAATGCCAACGATATTGCACCCCATACCATAATTGACCCCGCCATGTTTAACGGTTGGCAGAAGGCAGCCAGGGTTGTAGGCTTCTCCAGGAGTACGCCATACGTACACTCGACCTGTAGTTGGAAACAAGGTAAAAGATGATTCGTCCGACCACACAACTTGGTTCCATTGATCTGGCGTCCATTCCTTATGATCCTTGCACCAGCGCTTCCTGTTTACCACGTTTTGCGGTTTTATTAGCGGTTTAGAAATGGCCGCACGAGCGTAAAGATTCATGTCGTGCAGCCTCACTTCGGACAGTGGATGTAGAAACTGGTTCTTGAAGCGCATTGTTCAAAGCAGCAGTTGCTTTAACAGCACTAATGCGTCTGTCTGCTTTGACTATGCGCTTCAACGAACGTTGCTGCCGGTCATCCATCTTCTGTTTCCCGTCCAAAGCTACTTTTATCAGGCAATTTTTTGACGTAGGACTACGTCTTTGTTTTCTATACTGGGGTACAGTTTAAAAAATTATCTATTGCGACCGTCACAAAATGTGGTCAGGTTTTGAGCGTTAATATCTCAGTCGTTCCTCCGTACATTTTCTAAATGTTTGCACCAATCGATCGGAAATATTTCTACGCGGCGATTCAAATAATGAAAACTATTGATTTTCAATATTAAACTATTTAAAATAACGCAAAGATAAGGTGATGTCTTATAATGTCGATTTTTCAGAGTATATTTACGAAACACACTGTACTTCCTAGCACAGATTTCATATTTAAGTAAGGAACGTCTCCTAAGCAGCCACGAAGGTTATAGAAGGGGTACACCTTCACATTTTGCATTAGTATTTCGGCAGTCGTGGAGCTGTGCAGTGGCGTAGAAACGCAGTCGGCGGCAGCCAGAACATTGGCGAGCAGTCGTTGCTCTGAGAAGCGTTGGTGCAGTTTGCTGTTGGTGACGATGCTCCCGTCAACTTCACTGTCAACCTGGCCATCTACAGTTGGCCAACCACAACGACGAGGAGCTGAACGAAGAAAGAAAGCCCAAGTGGAATCGCAATCTATTTCTCCCCCGTCAACTAAATCTGTCCTTTTCAGGACGACCAAATCAGTTTACTAACTAAAGAGTTTGGTTGAATTTTTCTATTGTGCTCTTTTTAATTCAATTACCGCGTCACGGCTGAACATGGCATTCATTAAACATCGCGTCCCCGATTATATCACAAAGCACGTTGAACAACTAACGAACTAAAGTCTAGAAGGGATAATTCGAGCCAAACTGCAACACATCAGAGACCGATCATGTGGTGGAGTTCGCCAGTGTTCCTAGTTATGCATACCGGACTAGTTGCAGGCGGTGGAAAGCAAATTAGGCATATTACTGTTGAGAAAATCATCCGTTTAGCGTGCACTAATTAGAACTAATTATTGTGCCACATTGACTAAAGTTCGTCCCCTTTGATACAATTTGTATCACATTGCCTTCGTTGGTACCACCTTCTTTTGTGCAATAGCATCCAACGCCATAACATACCATCTCTTAGAAAAATTTTGATTCAGTCTTACAACAGTCGTGGAGCTGTGCAGGTGGCAGCTGTAACGAAGTTAGCGGCAGCAAGCACCCTGGAGGTTTCACTGGCAAGCAGTCGTTGCCCACACTCCCGCTTCACTTTACTCAATTTTTTAGTACAATTGTATGCTATCTCTTTTCCTCTCACGGATATGTTACTCAATTTTCGTTAAACAGTGGATCAACTCAATTTTTGAGTAGATCCACTTTTTACGAAAAATCGAGTAACATTTCCATGGGAGAAAAAGAGATAGCATACATTTGTACTCAAAAACTGAGTTAAGTGAAGCGGGACTGAATAGAGGCGTTGGTACAGTTGGCTGTTGGTGCCGATGCACGTGTCAACCTCGCTAAGAGAGACATGATTTCTGAAGCCTACGAGTTGGCGGAAAAAAGCAGCCCGTGACGAGACAAACAACCCTAGGGGAATCGTAAACTATTTCTCCCTCGTCAATCAAATCCGTCCTTTTCAGGACGACCAAATCAGTTTATCAACTAAAGAGTTTGTTTGGTTGAAATTTTCATTTGTCTGTTAGAAAATTCAATCATTCGATAGAAATCAAATAATTTTGAGAATTTCCAACTAAAATGTCGCAGCATAAATATGGCTGCAAAGTATGTGGTTCAACCATCATATAAAATACAACTAGGGCCGTATCATTATTAAACCCAAACGGTTCTTTTCAGGGCCACCAAAAGCTATCTAAAGAGTTAACAATAGAATTTCTTACATATTTACTTCCCAATTCAATTAGCACTATTTCGACCTAGACTTCTGTCGGCAATAATAAACTTTGAATTTCCAAACAGAATACAACCATCTACAAAGCAATAAGGATAATGATTTCCAGGTAGTCCAAACAGTTCCAGTAGCAAGGTTCGGAAGAAGAAAACAAATCCACCGGGTGCTGAAGCATTTTAACCCGATTCTATGGTTTCCTCCGAAGCGATAAGCATTATGAACAGCTTCGTAATTGACATTTTCGATCGGATTGAAAACGTAGCAGCCCGGCTGACTTAAATCAGTTGGCGGATGGCCCTGACGTCTCTGGAAATTGAAACTGCCTTTCAATCATGCTGCCGGGAGAGCTAGCCTGACACGACGTTTCACGAGGTAAATCAGTTTCATGACGAAATGAGGTGGTGGCAGTAGCTGTTTCCTTGAACCCAAAATGGCCCTTTTCAGGGCCATAAAAACAACTGGAAAAGAAAGTTGACATGTCTTTGGGAGTGCTGGGGCTGGGTTTCGGGTTGGTCGATTGCGAAAAATATCTTTCGTGTGCTGAAGCCGTAATGTTTTTGACATTTGCACTTTTAACAGTGTTGTACACACATAGGCCTAGTAGAAACCATATGCAATTGGAGTTGAATTAAACTAGCCTCTTGAGTAAAAGTTGGCCAAATGAACAAAACTCATTCGCACTGCAAGTTATATTATTTGATGATGTCATACATATTATTTCCAGTGAAAGCAAGATGTATGAATTTAGAAACCAAGACAGGCTATATCAAATAATAAAGGATGTTGTGCGAACGTTTAGTGTATGAGAATTCTATTTGGAAGGAAACCAATTTCGGCCACTCTTTAAACAACCAAGCGATCTAGAAGACACATTGCTTCGTAGTTCTACGTCAACTTTGCGTACAACCCCATTGGGCT